>PVKU01006456.1:0-103572 GCA_004027475.1 Anoura caudifer
ACCCCCTTTCTAACATTATCCCTGTCCCCATCCCCGAGACCCATTTCCATCCCCATTCCTACCCCCAGCCCATCCCTTTGTCTGCCCCCATCCGCAGCGCTGCCCTCAGTGCCCCCTTTGCCTTTTCAGTTCATCCCCAGCCCTACCTGTGACTCCAGCCTCATCCTCAGCCGTGGCCACACTCCACACCAGGCCCCTGTCCCTGGAATGACAGCTGCCCTTTTTCTGAGCACCTACTATGTGCCAAGCGCATGGCTGGGAATGTGATCAAAACTTCTCTTTCATCCTTACACTGACCTGGTTGCACAGAATCGATCGGTTCTGTTTTAAAATGATGAAAATAAAGGCTCAGAGGTGTGAAGTTGCTTGCCCAAGGGTCACACTGAAAACCAGTAAACAGGACTTCCAACTCTAGATCCCATGGTCTCAATCATTCCTCTCCCTGCCTCTAAGACCTGTATTTGGTGCTCGGTGCCAGCACACGGTGGTCATTTGGTGGATGTCAGTGTCACCGGTGGGCTGAGTATGATGTTGTGCATTCAATGGGTGAATTAAAATGGTCATTGGAGTTTGTTGCATTTCTCCTCTGTGCCGGGCTATTCTTTCTCCCCTCCCCAACCTCCAGGCTATTTTTTCTAATACTTAAAGTGTTCCTAGGAGGCAGGCACTGTGGTTATCCTTGCTGTAACAATGGGGAAACTGAGGCTCAGAGAATTTATATGTATTTTCTAAGGGCCTGCGGTACGTAAGTGTTGAGCTTGGATTCAAGTTTGTGCTCCCTCCAAATTTCGTGTCTTGGACCTCAAACCTCATAAAACACTCATACAATTAGTAAATATTTATTGAGTTCCTACTGTGCTGGGCATAGCAGAAGAGTGGTTAAAAAGACAGGCATAGCCCATGTCCTCATGGAGCTCAGACTGCAAATGAGGATGTAATCACATTGGCGGACATCTGAGTACAAATCGCAATAAGGAATTTGGAAGAGCTCGGAGGAAATGAGATGCTCTGTGGGACAGTAACAGGAGGAGACCAACTCTGGACGGGGGGACAGGAAGGCTTTTCCGAGGAAGTCTGCGCTGAGCCCTGGGGGACAAGCGGGAGTTAGGCACACAGGAGAGGGAACAGTGTTCCTGATGTAAGAACAGTGTGTGCAAAGGCCCTGAAGTGGAACGTTCATTGATGTGTCCCAAAGGTACTTACAGATAATTTCTCTATTGTGGTGTGTGTGTGTCCTGCACTATTTTCCCCATGAGGTAGATCCCTTTCGGGAAATACAAAAATTAAGGGACAGATAGGTTGGTTATCTTGCCCATGGGCATACAGCTAGTAAGAGTGGGTCCTCCCTCCCTCCCTGACATTGCAGCCCCTCTGCGGGGGTGCTCACCATCCTGCTCCCCCACTCCCCCTCACTCCCCAGATGTCAACATGGAGGCTCCAGATGAGAAGTCCATCATCACCTATGTGGTCTCTTTCTACCACTACTTCTCCAAGATGAAGGCTCTGGCTGTGGAGGGGAAGCGGATTGGGAAGGTATAAGGAACCAAGGAATGGGATGGGTGGGAGCCTGGGAATCACGTGGGGGCATGCCTGGAATGAGGCCTACCCAACTTCCTGCACCGGACCAGGTCCTGGACCAGGTTTTGGAGGTGGGGAAGATCATTGAGCGCTATGAGGAGCTGGCTGCCGAGCTGCTGGCCTGGATCCACCGTACCGTGGGCCTCATCAGCAACCAGAAGTTCGCCAACTCACTGAGCGGAGTGCAGCAGCAGCTTCAGGCCTTCACGGCCTACTGCACTCTGGAGAAGCCTGTCAAGTGAGGCCTGACACGGGCGGGAGGGTGCCAGGTGGAAGTGTGTGGGCGGGGTCCTGAGCTCAAGCACCCTCAGGTTTCAGGAGAAGGGGAACCTGGAGGTGCTGCTCTTCAGCATCCAGAGCAAATTGCGAGCCTGCAACCGTCGCCTCTACGTGCCTCGGGAAGGCTGCGGCATCTGGGATATCGACAAGGTGAGGTTGAGGATGTGGGGGAGGGGCGGGTTGCTCGGTGGCGCTATGCGGGTTGTACACTGCTGGAGGGAGCTTTCATGGTCGACATTGCGGACTGGGTTTCATTCTGACGGGGTTTCCAGCAGTGAAGCGTCCAGGGGAAGCAACGTGTTTTTTCCAGTGCCATCAGTCCTAGGAACGGCCTGAGACAGAGAAGCCGGGGTACTAAACTAGGAGAGCCATTGGAGTCTGAAGGGCCCCTCTGTGTCCCTAGGCCTGGGGCCAGCTGGAGAAGGCGGAGCATGAGAGGGAGGCGGCCCTGCGGGCTGAGCTGATCCGGCAGGAGAAGCTGGAACTACTGGCCCAGAGGTTTGACCACAAGGTGGCCATGAGGGAGAGCTGGCTGAATGAGAACCAGCGCTTGGTATCCCAGGTACTGGGCATGTAGCTTGGGAAGGAGGGCAGGGCTGATGCTCTGGGACCAGGGAGGTGGACTTGATCTCTTAAGCAACAAAGAAGTGTTGGATTAGGTGACAAGAGGGTGCAAAGGGAGAATTGTTCCCCTAAGTGATTGGTGGTGGTGGTGGTAGAGGGCGTGGGCCTGATCTCCAGAGAAACAAGAGAGTGAGGCTGGTCTCCACGGTAACTAGGGAACACAAAATTACTTTTTTTTTTAGAAATAGGGAGACTATTTAATTATCTCCCAAGTGGCAAAGGTGGTTGTACCTGGTGTCCAGGGTAACTCAAGAGGATAGAATTGGTCTCCTAGGTAACAGGATAGGGTAGGTCTGGTCCCCAACCTCTAGGGAAATGGAAGGATGGGGCTTGCTTCCTAGGTAACAACTCGGTAACAAGTTTAGGGTTAGAGATGCAACGGGAGGGTGAGCTGCTCTCTGGGTTAACAGGAAAAGGTGGAGCTAGTTTCCATAGTAACCAGGGGATGGTATGGCTGGTCTCCAGGGTAACAGTGGCAAATAGGGGAGTTTTCCAAGTTCCCCCGGGGTCAAGGTAACAGGTGGGCTGCTGAGGCAGCACGAGTGAGGGTCTGCGGTCTGTCCTGCCCCAGGACAACTTTGGCTATGAGCTGCCAGCAGTGGAGGCTGCCATGAAGAAACACGAGGCAATTGAGGCGGACATTGCGGCCTATGAGGAGCGGGTGCAGGGTGTGGCAGAGCTGGCCCAGGCATTGGCCACTGAGGGCTACTACGATGCCCGGAGGGTGGCAGCCCAACGTGACAGTGTCCTGCGCCAGTGGGCCCTGCTGACTGGGCTGGTAGGTGCCCGGCGGACACGGCTCGAGCAGAACCTGGCCCTGCAGAAGGTCTTCCAGGAGATGGTGTACATGGTGGACTGGATGGAGGAGATGCAGGTGGGGGCCAGACTGGGGCCAAGCATGGCTGCGGTGGGCTGGGAGGGGAGGGAGGGCTATAGGCACTGAAAGGGCTGTCAGACACAAGGAGAGAGAAGTGGGGAGAGACAGGAAGAGATAAAGTCTGGGGGACAATGAGATAGAGTGAGAGAAAGAGACAGAGAAGCAGAGAAAGAGATACAGAGAGAAATAGATTAAAGAGACACAGAGACATAGTGGCAGAGACAGGGAGAGACACAGAGAAAAAGATTATTCCAGGGGAAGATGGTGGTGAGAGAGAAAGAAAGGAGGCAAATGCAAAGTTAGCAATAGTAATCGAAATGGAGAAAGACACAGAGGAAGATAGAATGCACTTGAGAAAGACCAACCAGAGATAGATACAAAGAAAGATAGAGAAAGGAAGGATGGAAGCAGAGAGAGAGATACAGACATGGAGAGAGACAAGGAGAGAAACAGATAGGGATAGATATGGAGGCAGTGAGAGATGAGACGGAGACGGAGAAGTATAAGTGAGGAAGAGGTGGAAGACCCCTGAGATGGAGGCATGGCGTGGGAGACACTGTGACAAAGCCAGAGCCCAGGAATGTGGGGCCAGTGAGTGATGGGACATTGAGAGGTTCAGAGAGAGACAGATTAGGATGGAGACGAGGAGACCAAGACAGAGATTAGAGTTTAAGTGATGGTGTAGGAGAGCAAAGAGCTAGTGCGGGCAGTGGGGTGGGAGAGTGGCCTCAGGGCCAACGCCAGAAACATTCTCAACACTGCCCCCTGCTGTAGGCTCAGCTGCTGTCCCGGGAGTGCGGACAGCACCTGGTGGAAGCTGAAGACCTGTTGCAAAAGCATGGACTACTGGAGGGGGACATCGCTGCCCAGAGTGAGCGGGTGGAGGCCCTCAATGCCGCTGCCCTGCGTTTCTCCCAGCTGCAGGGTGAGTCTGCTGTTGGGGTTTGGGGAGGAGACCTTCAAAGCTGATGCTATTAGAAGCCGAATGACTCCTAAGAGAGAAAAGGAAGGAGTGGGCTCCCTGTCTTTGGAGGTATCCAAACACAGACTAGGATCCCACTCCACCAGGGATACACCATCAGGGTAATTAACACCTTGGGCAGGAGGTTGAATCACATGACTTCTTCCTGCTTTGAGAGTCAGTAGCAGTAACTCCCATTTATTGAACACTTGTTATGTGCTAAGCCCTTACAGCCAGATCTCAGTGAATATCATAAAAGGACTGTGTAAGGTATTGTATTATCAGGGCCTGTTCAGCAGCAAGTAATGGAAACTCAGTTTAGTTAGCACAAGGAGGAAGGAGGAATGTATTGGCTGACATAACTAAAATGTCCAGGAAGGGGTGAGTTTGGCTTCAGGAAGGGCTGGATCCAGGCATAGTTCAATGATGCTTTTAAGACTCTCTCTCTCTCCAACTGTCATCTGTATGTTTGTGTCATTGTTGGGCAGTCCCTTCCCTTGTGGTGTAGACCTGGGGTCAGCAGCCTACAGACCCAGCAGAAAACAGTCCCCTCATTCCCAATAGTTCTAACTAAAGGTTCAGCAAAAGCTCTCATTAGCTCACTGTGGGTTCCATCCCTGTTGCTTGGCCAAGCATCGTGACCCCAGACTATACAGTGATCTAATTGGCAACATCTTTGTGACATACCCACCTGAGAGCCGAGGTGGGGGCCAGCTCCGTCCAAAGACATGGACTAGGAGAGAGGAGGTGGGTGCCATTACCAGAAGCAGGGGCATGGATACCAATAGGCAAAACTAAAGCTGGCTCTACTGAGGGTCTCACCTTACTGTTGTCATTCTCGTCTGGTCAAAGACCCCCAGGAACCCCCTTCAGTCAGAACAAGCTGGGTTTGCTGGCTCTTTGCACACACCTTGGGGAACCTCTGTAAGAGGCTGTTAAGAAAGGCTTGTTATATAGGATGTTGGGCTTGTTTCAGGCGACTTGGGGGTGACTTCACGTAGTGTCTTGCTGCAGACGGGATGCAGTCAGGAAGTAGGAGGCAATGAGATGGCTTCACATGCGAATCACGTTTCTCCAGGTGGTGGGAGGAACAGGAATCGGCCAAGGTGTTCAGCTCAGCTGGGTGAAGGGGGCTAAGGGGTGTCTTTGCGGTTGGCACAGTGGCCTTGTTTTGGGTGCGCCCACACATCGTGGGGGAGCGTCCCTGTTTTGTCCCACTGCATCAGCTGCTGGTGTGCTGTGGACCTCTGATTGGCTGTGTGTGCTGACAGCCATTGGGGCTGCTCTTTTCTTTCCCTCCAAAGCCCGGCACTGCAGAGCCGGTAGATAGCAAGGCTTGGAGGCTGGTCTGTCTCATTCCTTTATCCAGAGCCAGGACCTTTTGGAATCCTGGAGCTCTGTTAGAAAAGGCAGGCCAATAGGCTTGAAGGATGGTTGAGTTTCTCACCCTTGTGGGCTGGGTCATGTCCTAAGAGCAAGTGAGGTCTCCTTTCAAGCCCCCGTGTGGACATCTCCATCCTGGCTCAGCCACTCTCACCCTCATGAAAACCCCATGAGAGATTGTTCGACCCTCTCCTTCACCCTGGAGATGTTTGTCCCAGGAGTCTCCCCATCTCCTTCTTGTGAGATCTGGTGACAACCAGCAGCACCATGAAAACAGCAAACTGGCTAGTGTGGGGTGTGTGTCATGGTGAGGGGTGGCCACACGGCCTGACAAGTGGTCCAGAGTGTGGCCTCCTGATCCACTGTGTCTTAGCTGACCCTGGCAAGCGGCTTCCCTCCCTGATTCTCAGTTTCTTCATGTGTAAGGTGGGCTAGTAAGGATGCTGACCTCATAGGATGGTTGTGAGGATTAAATGACATCGTGACATCTGGCTGGATACATGTTCGCCATTTATTATTCAGTTGGATGCCTTGCTATTTGGGTCGATTTTAGTGGATATCCAGAACTACAGAAATCCCACATTCCATTTAGGGTAGCATTGTGACCCAGTCAGAAATATGTTTACCCATAACCCAAAGCTCACATGCACATGTACACACACACACCGACACTGCGGTTTTATCAAACAATGCTTCCCTTTACCTAATGTGTTGAATTCTGGTGTTTTCCATTCATTCCATCCTATCCCATTCAAGACACGCTGGCTGCAGCCCATTAAGAGAATCTCACAGTGTTGGAGTCACAGATTAGAGGTCTGGTAGGAAAGTGAAGTATTTGAAGAAAAAGATAATGCAGGTCATCACTGGAGTTAATGCGTAAGGCAACAGAGAATGAGAGAGGTAAGGAACCCAGAAAACAGCTTAAGAGTAGAGCAGTTTCAGTTGGTCCAGTTCTGAAGGAAACACAATTTGCACGAAAATACACTGATTCTAGCGAGGATCCTCTGAATCTCAGTTTCCTTCTGCCATCCAGTCAACGTGACCATTTTCATTAGGCTGTTGCTCTGGGCTCCACCCTGTGCTGGGCAATGGTGGGACACAGTGCGATGGAGACCACCCCAGGCCCTGCCCTCAAGGGGCTCCCAGTCCAATGGGGGAGACGGATCAGACAATGATCGCCCAGAGGGTTCAGGGGCTGGCATGGGTAAGCAGAGAAGCCTGGGAGAGCCAGGTAAGGCCCTTGCTCCCCAGACTCAGGGTGTCAGGGAAGGCTGCTTGGAGGAGGGGACTCATACCTGGCCTCTGAAGAAGCCGAGCCAAGGACTGGGTCAGGTAGCCTGCAACACCCTCTTTTGGACGCCCCCTTGCCCGCTCCCAACCGGGGATCCTCCCCTTCTCCTGGCCCAGGCTACCAGCCCTGCGATCCGCAGGTCATTTGCAACCGCGTGAACCATGTGCATGGCTGTCTGGCGGAGCTGCAGGAGCAGGCGGCGAGGCGGCGCGCGGAGCTGGACGCCTCCAGGAGCTTGTGGGCGCTGCTTCAGGAGCTGGAGGAGGCGGAGAGCTGGGCCCGCGACAAGGAGCGACTCCTAGAGGCGACGGGGGGCGGCGGGGCGGGCACAGCGGGCACAGCGGGCGGCGCTCACGACCTGTCCAGCACTGCGCGCCTCCTAGCGCAGCACAAGATTCTGCAGGGCGAGCTGGGCGGGCGGCGGGCGCTGCTGCAACAGGCCCTGCGGCGCGGCGAGGAGCTGGCTGCGGCCGGCGGCGCCGAGGGCCCGGGCGCCGAGACAGTGCACCTGGCGGGCTTGGCAGAGCGTGCGACGAGCACGCGGCGGCGCTGGCAGCGATTGGAGGAGGCGGCAGCGAGGCGCGAGCGGCGGCTGCAGGAGGCGCGAGCGCTGCATCAGTTCGGCGCTGACCTCGACGGGCTCCTGGATTGGCTGCGGGACGCCTATCGCTTAGCAGCTGCGGGTGACTTCGGCCACGATGAGGCGTCCAGCCGCCGCCTGGCGCGCCAGCACCGTGCGCTCACCGGAGAGGTGGAGGCGCATCGGGGGCACGTGGGTGGCCTGCGGCGTCAGCTGGCGACACTGGGTGGCGCTAGCGGCGCTGGGCCAATGGTGGTGGCACTCCAGGTGCGCGTGGTGGAGGCCGAGCAGCTGTTCGCTGAGGTGACGGAGGTGGCTGCTCTGCGGCGCCAGTGGCTGCGCGATGCCCTCGCTGTCTATCGCATGTTCGGCGAGGTGCACGCGTGCGAGCTGTGGATCGGAGAGAAGGAACAATGGTTGCTCGCCATGCGCGTCCCCGATTCACTCGACGACGTAGAGGTGGTGCAGCACCGGTGAGCGCGCACTTGTGAGACTCCAGGGTCCCCTTCCTCACGCATAGTCTCACCTACGTTGGTTCAACAGTTTCTTTATTCGCTGAGCTGGAAGCAGGGTTCCAGTACAAAGGGAATGAGTTAGTCCCAACCACACGAACTGTGGTGAACAATAAATGAGCAAATACATATGGAACACAGCAAATGCCTGGGGACAGGGACCATTCGAGGAGCTTTTGCTGTCATTACTCCGAGGCTTATATCCACCTGGCGCAGGCTTCTCCAGATATATCCCAGCCTAGCCCCTCCACTGGGACGTCCACTACCATGCACACATCACTTTACCTCCCTTGCTAATAAATTAGCTCCAGCCCTTGTTACTTTCCCTTAGCCCTGCTTTATATTTCTTCACAGCACTTACCACCCTGTGGCATTAGATGCCAATTTAGGAATGAGTTAAATTAGTGGATGAGCTCTCTGTACCTCTTTCTCAGAGCACCTAGTTCCTCCATTCACTCACTTGGCAGGTGCTTGCTGAACTGCTGCCCTGTCCTAGATCTCGTGCTGGGCATTGCGGGGAACACAGACAGGTCTGGTCCCTGTCCTTACTGTGCCCACGGTTACCTAAGCCACAGCTTTGGGCATTGTTGTAAACAAGGGAGGGCCTGCCCAGTTTTAAAAATATCTCCCTGGCTGCTGTGTGGAGGGTGGGTTGGAGGGGATGACAGTGGTGGCCTGGAGACCAGAGAGTCTGCTGGGCTGGGGACTCAGGTAGGAGGGTACAGGACTATACCAGGGCAGGAGGCCAAGCAGACAAGCCATGAGGGTGGACAGGCTGGGAAGAAGGAGTTGTCCAAAACAGGGCTCTGGTCTGGGGGAGAGGGGGCTGCTCTTGAGACAGGGACCCAGAAGAACACATTTGGAAGGAGATACTGAAGCCAGTTTGAGTCACACTGTGAGTGGGGAGCCCTAAGAAGATGTGTGGCAGGCTCTGAGGTTGGAGATGGCTGGAAGGGAAAGAGGTTGGGACAGCAAACTGAGATGTGGGGGTCACAGGTTTGGAGGTGAGGGCCGAGGCTGTGGGGATGTGTGAGGTGGCCCAGGCAGGGTGTGAGAGGATGTTCAGAGCCCTGAAGAATCTAACATTTAAGCAGCAGGTAGAAGGAAGAGGAGCTGGCAGAGAAGCCTGACAAGGTGAGGCTGGAGAGTTAGAAGATCCAGAAGGCAGTTTTATAAAAGCTAAGAAGTGGGCAAGTCCCCAGTGTCCAGACCTCTCTTAGGATGTTCATCTTTCCTCTGCAGATTTGAGAGTCTGGACCAGGAGATGAACAGTCTGATGGGCCGTGTCCTGGGTGTGAACCACACAGTCCAGGAGCTGGTGGAAGGGGGCCACCCCAGCTCAGACGAGGTGCGCTCCTGCCAGGACCACCTCAACAGCAGGTAGGCGGGGCCGGGGGTTGGAAGTCCTTCTAGGTACTTCCCAGCAGTTCCCTCCATCATTCCTTTCCTCATCCACTCAACCATGGAAATCAAGAATGTGCAATTTCAAACCCTTGAGATAATAATGGCCTGCTGGTAAATCAGCAAAATTTGAAAAGAAAAAAAAAAAAAGGTTAATACTCAGTGCTAGTGTTGATGTGATAAAATTAGGATACAGTGCATGTCAGTGGGCTATTAATTTCTTTGTTCGGAAATAATGTATTGTGTATTTAATATCTGCTGGGAATTTTCCTGAACACTTTATATACCTTGTTTAATCTCTCAACATTCCAATTTCCATAGTAAAGATTCCAAAATTCAGGACTCCAAAAGCAGTAGCAAATTAACACCTTTCCCCCTAGAACACTACCAGCAGTTCTCCCAGTGTGGGTTGGGTTTGTAGATGAAGACACAGACCCAGAGAAGTGAAATGCTTACCATGATTGCTCACTCATTCCTTTTTTTAAAAAAAAGAGAGATTATTTATTTTTAGACAGATGGGAAGGGTGAGAGAGAGGGAGAGAAACATCAATGTGTGGTTACCTCTCACACGCTCCCCACTGGGGACCTGGCCTGCAACCCAGGCATGTGCCCTGACTGGGAATCGAACTGGCGACCCTCTGGTTTGCAGGCCAGTGCTCAATCCACTGAGCCATGATCAGTCACTCAATCTAGTATCTTGGACTCAATCCCAGTTCCATCTGAATCCAGAGCTGGGGCTCTTGATAGCATGTATTCAGTCTTCCCAGCAACCTGTGGGATATAAATTACCCCATATTAGAGAAGAGGAAATTGGGGCTCAGAGAAGTGAAGACACTGGCCCAAGGTCACACAGCAAATTATAGAGTCAAGCCTGGATTTGAAATCGACTTTATCTGACTACCAAAACTGTGCTCTTAACTGCTGTGCTGCAAGATCTCAACGTGTAGTGATTTCACAGCCTTTGTAACCCTGCCAGTGTTGAAGCATCAGGGCCTCAAACGAGAACAAAAAGAATGTTACAGCCTTTAGAGGGATTATATGCCAAGTGTTTTAGCCACATGATATTAAGCACTCAGTGAAGTGGGCATTATTATCCTGATTTTTCAGATGAGGAAACTGAGGATCATGAGGGAAATTATTTGCCCAGGATCACATGGTATATCTGGCCAGAGCAGAACTTGAACTTGGGTCCTTCCAATGTCAGAGTCTTAACCTCTGCCCTTGTGGCATGTTCATTCTAGAGGGGGGCCAGAGTGACAGTTAACACACAAACTGTCTGTTAATGAACAAGATGTTTAAAGAATTGTAAGGGTTTGTGCAGGAATTAGAGGACGGTGACCTGGCAGTTAGCACAGCCAAGGCAAAGCCCGGAGGCAGAGAGGGGCTTGGCACGTTCCAGAGGTCAGCTTCACGCAACAGCAGCAGCAAACAGGTACTGTTGAAGTGGTTCATAAGTCAGAGCACACTTGACCCTCACAACACCCCTTGAAGCGGTTGCTAAGCTATGATTGTGTTCATTTTACTGATGGGGAAACTGAGGCACAGAGAGGCACTAGCCAAAGGGTGCACATCTCAGCTTTGACTGCAGGCTGCCCTTCTAGGATTCTATGCTTGTAACCTGGACAACACACGTCCATGAAGGGGAACTGAGGCCCAGAGTAGTGTCATCACATGCCTGAGGGCACAGAGCAATACGTAATTTTTCCATTTATTTTGGAATAAAACAGATTTGCCTTTGCAGCCCTCTGTGGTCAGCACCTGGCACATAGTGCCTGACCGCTTCCTATTCACTGAACCCAACATGTTGTCTGATGCTGTCAGCTAGTGCTTCTCACCCTCTTTGGTCTCAGGACTTTTTTTTTTTTTTTTTTTTAAGGATTTATTCTTATAGAGAGGGGAAGAGAGGGAGAGAAACATTGATGTGCAAGAGACATGTCGATTGGTTGCCTACCGCACACCTTCAGCTGGGGACCTGGCTTGAAACCCAAGCATATGCTCTGACTGAGAATCGAACTGGCAACCTTTTGGTTCACGGGCTGGCACCCAACCCACTGAGCCAGGGCTCAGAACCTCTTTACACTCTCAAAAACTATTAAGGGCCCCAAAGAGCTCGTTTTGATGGGTTATATCTATCAATGTTTACTATACTAGAAATTAATACTGAGTAATTTAAAAATATTAAGTGTTGTAAAAATAACAAAAATAAACCTGTTATGTTAGCATTTTTAATGAAAAAATAACTATTTTTCAAAACAAAAAAATGTAGTGAGCAGAGTGGCATTGTTTGGCATCTTTGCAGATCTCTTTTATGTCCTGCGTAAAGGAAGGCAGCTGAGTTCTCAGATCTGCTGCAGTGTTGGGTCTTTGTCACGCAGCCTCCGGAAAACACTGTCGAGTCTGGAGACAAGGAGAGTGCAAAGGCAGACAGTGTCTTAGCGTTATTACGAAGATAGTTTTGACCTCGCCCAGATTTCATTTTGAGAACCGCTGCTCTAAGCTATTATGAGGGTAGGGTTTCATTTTACACAGGCAGAAACTGAGGCTCATTAAAATAAAGTCCTCCCCAAGGTCATGCAGTGGCAAGGTTCTACTCTGGGGTGGGGGGTGGGCTCTCCACACCCAAGAGGAGGCTCTGTCCTCAAGCCATCCTTTCCCTGGGTAGGTGGAACCGCATCGTGGAGCTCGTGGAACAGCGTAAAGAAGAGGTGAGCGCGGTGCTGCTTGTGGAGAACCACGTGCTGGAGGTCGCTGAGGTGCGTGCCCAGGTGCGCGAGAAGCGGAGGGCTGTGGAATGCGCACCTCGCGTGGGCGGCGCCCTGCAATGGCGACTTAGCGGCCTCGAGGCGGCTCTACAAGCGCTGGAGCCTCGCCAGGCGGCCCTCCTGGAGGAGGCAGCGCTCCTGGCCGCACGCTTCCCGGCACAGGCTGGGCGGCTGCACCAGGGTGCGGAAGAACTAGGTGCAGAGTGGGGCGCGCTGGCCAGCGCTGCTCAGGCCTGTGGCGAGGCTGTGGCGGCGGCCGGGCGCCTGCAGCGCTTCTTGCACGACCTGGACGCTTTCCTGGACTGGCTGGTGCGCGCCCAGGAGGCGGCGGGCGGCGACGAGGGACCCCTGCCAGGCAGCCTGGAAGAAGCAGACGCCTTGCTGGCGCGCCACGCTGCGCTCAAGGAGGAAGTGGACCAACGCGAGGAGGACTATGCGCACATCGTGGCGGCCAGTGAGGCGCTGCTGGCAGCCGACGGCGCAGAGCTGGGTCCAGGGCTGGCGCTCGACGAGTGGCTGCCTCATCTCGAACTTGGCTGGCACAAGCTGCTGGGCTTGTGGGAGGCGCGCAGGGAGGCGTTGGTCCAGGCACACGTCTACCAGCTCTTCCTGCGAGACTTACGCCAGGCGCTTGCCGTGCTGCGCAACCAGGTGCCGTCCTGGGGGTTCACGCGGGTGGGGTGGGGTGGGGGGTCCGAGGCTGTGCGGGACTGCCAGGACAGGGAAATGAATGGAGGAGTGTGTTTGCAGGGACCACTGGGTTTATGGCTTAACGGAGGTGGATGGGAGTGGGAAGGGTATCCCAGAGAGATAGCTGCATTTGTGGATCATCCAGTGTGAACCTGCGAGGGCGAAGTATGTAACAGAATTTAAGGATTAGGGTGGGAGGTGTGGTTTCTTAGCTGAGGTGACTTAACAGTTTGGGCACCATCCTAGTGAGTAATGCCTTTAGCTGTTCACTGCAGTGTCTTCCTGGGCTTGTGAATTACCTGGAAGGTAGAGTGTGAGGTTGACTGATGATGGTTAATGGGGTCCAAAGAAAATCTTGGGGTGGATAATCTTTATCCTCTGTTAGGAATAGTTATCCTAACAGGATATAGATTATGAAAGGCTGAGAGATTATTGG
The DNA here is from genome assembly GCA_004027475.1 of Anoura caudifer. NCBI lineage: Eukaryota > Metazoa > Chordata > Mammalia > Chiroptera > Phyllostomidae > Anoura > Anoura caudifer. Next base: position 13,375 of record PVKU01006456.1, read on the forward strand.
GATCAGTAAGTGTGGATTATGAGCTTGTGGGTACCTAAATTAGCAGATGATCTTCTTATTGGGCCTGGCAGTTTGCAGAGTCTCCAGAGAGGTAACTGTTTGTGGCTTGAGGGATAAAGTGTGGTTCTCTGGAAACAGCTGGCTCGGTTTGGACATCATTCTGGCTTGGGAACCAAGCTTGTGGTTTGCACAAGACAGAACACCCAGTTTTCAGATTGCCTAAGAGTAGGTACCAAGTTTTGGGAATCATTTGAGAAAGAGTGACTACCGGTGCTGGTTATCTAGAGAAAGCTGACTCCGTTGGAGGGTTCTCTGGGGTGGGGGGACAGACAGGGAGCCCCTGGAATCACGAGGTTACTAAATATTGGAGCTTAGGCGGCCTTGAGTAACCCTCTCTGACCCACCCATTCTACCAGTTAGAAAACTAACCCCAGAGAGGGAAAGAGAATACACAGCACCCAGTGCAGTCTTTTTTTTTTTTTTTTTAAGATTTTTATTTATTTATGTTTAGAGAGAAGGGAAGAGGGGAAGAGAGGGAGAGAAACATCGATGTGAGAGAAACATCAATTGACTACACCTTGCACACCACCCAACAGGGTCCTGGCCACAACCCAGGCACATGCCCTGACCAGGAATGGAACCAGCGACCCCTAGGTTTGAGGGATGATGCTCTACCTACTGAGCTACACCAGTTAGGGCCCAGTTCAGTCTTTGTCAGTAAACCAGATATTTACAGAGTGCCTCCTCTGTGCCTGGCATTCATATGGGGCTGAGCACAATAAGGAAACAAAATGCAAAATCCCACATTCATGTGGCTGGCATCCTATGTGTGCATGTACGTGGGGGAGGAGACAATAAACAAGCAAGTGCATATATGGTATTATGTCAGGCATATACTGTGAAAAATACTAAAGGGATATGGCTGGGGTGGAGGGTGATCATTTTGGCAGGGTGGTCAGAGATCTGAAGAAAGCGAAGGAGCCAGTCGTGAGAATATCTGGAGGGACAGACAGACTGCCAGGGGGAGGGACCAGCATGAGCAAAGACCCTGGGATGGGGCCATGCCTGGTGTGTTTGATGCTAGAAACAAGGGGGAAAAGAATGATTGTGGCAAGCCAGGCTGGCTGCCTCTCCCAGGTCCTGGAGTGGGGGGTGGGGGGTGGGGGGCGGGTATCTGACCTGTGCACCACCTCCTCACCCCCTTCCCAGGAGATGGCACTGTCGGGTCCAGAGCTCCCAGGCACAGTGGAGTCCGTGGAGGAGGCATTGAAACAGCACAGGGATTTTCTCACCACAATGGAGCTGAACCAGCAAAAGATGCAGGTGGCTGTGCAGGCTGCGGAGGGCCTGCTGAGGCAGGGCAACATCTACGGGGAGCAGGCCCAGGAGGCTGTGACCCGGCTGCTGAAGAAGTAGGTCCCTCAGTCCCCAGGGCACAGGGGAGGGGGAGGAGGCCAGGGTTCTACTCCTTTCCATCACAATTTCTGCTTCTCTGCCCATCTCTGATTTCTATTTAATTCCATATGTTTTAGATTTGATTTAAATTGACAATTTGTGAAAAGGTAACTTGTAGTTGTCAACCCAAAAAATACAGAAGGATACACAATGAAAAGTTTCTCTACCAAGCCCCACCCTCAGCTTGGGGTAGCTGGACTGGTTGTTAAAATGTTACCATATCTTCCTGGATGCCTGGCATCTGCAGCTGCTGTTCCGCCCCCTCCCTGGGAATCCTGGGACAGCCCCAGATCCCTCAGCCAATGGCCAGGCAAAGGTTCCAGATGGGATGGTGTCCCTTGCCATGGTGGTTTATCAAATATTGGGAGTGAACACCTGTTCCAGGCCCCAGCCCCGGTTCTCTAGGAAGTGTTATGCAGAGTTTGTGTTTGTGTGTCAACATCTGCCTGTCGCTGCTGCCCCGCCTCTCGACTGTCCTCATCCTAATCAAGCAAAGCTATTTATTGAGCATCTACTGTGTGCCAGGCACTATTCCAGACCATGAACAAAACGAAACAAAATCTCAGCCCTCGAGTAGAGTCCTTTCTTTATAGGGTTTCCTCCAGACCCGCTTCTTTGTCTCCCTTGCTGCTTCTGCCCCTCCTGGTGACCCTGGCTTTCCCCTCTCTGTCCTAATCCAGGCTGGAAGAGAGCCCAGCACCCCTCCTTGTGTCTTCAGATCTCTCGATGGAAAGCACATCTGGTTACTTAACCACCATCCACAGCCCCCAGGCTCCAGCCTCCTTTTCCAAGGCTGGAGTTTGCTAAAGGAAACTTTTATGGGGATTCTAGTCCTGAGGCTGCAAACTCATGATCTAGTGTCCCCAGCTCCAGGCCTGGACCCTTCCTTCCTTTGTTCTATGTTTCTTGAGTGCTAGCTGTATGCCAAGCTCTGCAGAACAAGGAGCCTGGAGGACTGGTCATTCTCTGATTCACTTCTTCATTCCTTTTCAGTCATTAGCTGCACCTTTAATTCTATTGTTTATTCATTTAGTCTTCAGCCAGTTAAACAGGTAGAGTCTGTACTCTGTTCCGGACCCTGTGTGGGGCAGGGTGGTGACCAGGACAGGGCATTCCTGCCCTCATGGAGCTTGCATGCTGTCTGACAAGGGCAGCCCAGAGTGATCAGGGCAAGGATGGGGAACACAGGGGCCTTGGGAGCCTAGGGGGTGCATCTGCCCCAGACTTGTGCTGGCTGAGCCTGGGAAAACAGCAGAAATTGAGACGGATCCAAGTCCTGCACTGCCCTCAACCCGCCCCAGTCACTTAACTTTTCTACGGATGGTTTTCCCACCTGATGGAAGTAATCAAACATCCATTCATGGTGGGAGGGCTAGGCGGGGTGGGGGTGGGGGGAAGGCAGGGAGGTTTGCTGCCCTCACCATGCAGAGCAGGGGACTGGGGCCTTGGGGTGAGACAGGACCAGATCCTAGTCCCAGCTCCACCACTCGACTTGTGAGATTCAGGACAAGTCACATGGTGTTCTACAACCTTGCTTAGCCTGGAACTTAGCCCAGCCTGTCTGCCAGGTGCTCTTCTTATCTGCATTTTGCACCTGAGACTCAGAGAGGGTCATTGACTTGCCCAAGGCCACAGCCAGGAAGTGGCTGGGCAGGGATTTGAACCCTGCCCCTTTTTTCACCCCCCTTTCTCCCAAGATTTCTGTCATCCTGAGGACTGATGCTTGACAAGTTGGCTGGTGAAGACTGGGAGGGATTGATTTCAGTTCATTTTCAGAGGCATTTCCTATTTTCTGGCTTCTGAGCTGAGTCCCAGGCAAGAGGGAGTCACTCCTTTGCTTGTCTGTCTCTGGTACTTCCTGTTCCTCCTTCTGGTTGTGCCCTGGCTCACTCTGTAACTTTCCCTTACCCGCTCTGCCTCTTGGCCTTCAGCCTCCATCTCTGTGCATCACTGTGTCTCTTTCCTCCTCTCTCTCCCCCATTTCTCTGCCTCCATCTGCTCTCTTCTGTCTCTTTCTTAAACACTTTACTTTTGTTTGTCATTTCTCTGCTTCTGTGTCTTTTTTGCATTCATTAAATCATTCATTCAACAAATATGTATGGAATACAAATATGTATGTGTGCCAGGCTCTTTTTCTAGGTGTTGGGGACACAGCTGTGAACAGAACAGACAAAAATTCCTGCCCCCACGGTGTCATACCCTAGTTGGGGAGACAGACAAGACAAATGCATAGCGTATATGTGTACATCGTGTTCCTGTTAAGTGCGAAGAAGAAAATTAAAGAAGGAAGGAAAGCCAGAAAGTGTTGGAAGTGGTCAGGGAGGGTGTCATGGAGAAGGTGACATTTGAAGAGATGTTTGGGAAATGAGAATTTCAGGCACAGGGAGCTGACAGTGGCAGGCCACAGGGAGGGAGTGGCTTCTTCAAGGCACCACCAGGCCTCTCAGGCACTTTGCCCTGCGCTGTGGGGTCACTCAGGCCAAGGCCCACCCTCACTGTGGCTCCAACCCCTTCTCTCCCCACACTCTGCTCTCTTCCCTCTTTCCAGCTCCATTGCATCCTTCTGTCTAGCTGGCTGTGTCTTTTACTGGCATCATGCCCCTTCTCTGCCTGACCCTCTCTGGGCTGTCCCTCCCCTGACTGTTTCTGTCACTTCCCCAGTGCCTCTCCCTCTCTCTCTCCATCCCTACTTGCTCTCTCTTTCTGTCTCTGGCACTACTCCTACTTCATTTCTTTCCTTCTCTTCCCCTATTTTCTCCCTCCCTATGTCTCGTTCTCTTTGTCTGTCTCTCTCTAGGTCTCTGTCAATCACTCCCTCTTGAGGTCTCTGCTTATATCTTTGTCTCTGGCCTTGTGTTTGTGTGTGTCTGTTTCTCTCTCTTTTTCGGCTTTTATAATCTCAATCTCTCTCTCTCTGTGTGTGTCTATATCTCCCTCTTGATCTCTCTCTAGGTATCTCTAAGTTTTCAGTTATCTCTCTCTGGGCATCTCTCTGTCTGTATCTTTCTTCCCAGATGTGTGTCTCTGTCTGTGCACCTCTCCACCTCTATCCCTGGCGTTTCTTTGCCTCTCCCTCTATTCCCACCTTGCTTTCTCCTCCTCCTCGCTCTTACCTGTGCACTAGGTTTTTAGCCCTGCCAAGCCCAATGCCTCACAGAACTACTGCCAGCATCCCCACTCAGGCTTCCCCCAGCCCCTATCTTCCCATCCCCAGGAGCCAAGAAAACCAAGTTCGGGCCCAGCAGTGGATGGAGAAGCTACACGACCAACTTGAGCTGCAGCACTTCCTCCGAGACTGTCACGAGGTAGGAACTCCAGCTGTGCTAAGCACACCGACTTCTTTCCTAGGGAGGGAAGTGCTCCAGGGCAGAGGGGCAGTGAGGGTGGGGTCACCCTTCTAAGTGGGTCGCGGAGCGATGTTCACGCCATGCCGCCAGGAGGCGCGCGGAACCCGGCCTCAGCGCGCATGCTCTGAACGTCCCTCCCACCCCACCTACGCGGGCTCCAGGGATGATGGGAGGGGTTCCGGTCGCCCCTGGCAACGGCGCGCGACCGTGCCTACAGGTCCCGCGGGGACGCGCGCCGCTCTCCTTTCCTCTGGTGATTTTCGAGAAGTGCCCTGCTGGGAAGAGGAGCGGGATACCGGAGAGGGGTTGGCGGGGGGGGGGGAACTAGTGGCCCAGAGCGCAACTTCGGTCACAGATGGTCCAGAGAAGCAAGCCTTCGCCCCTTTGAAAGTGTCTAGAAATCAAACTCTGCCCCTTTAGAGATGATGTATACACCTGTAAGGATCGCCCCAAATCAAATCCCTTCCCCATTTAGAAAAGGTTCAGGAGTCACGCTTCTTCCCCCTCCTTCCCCTGCATTCCGTAGAAACTGTTCTGGATTCTAGCGACATAAGAAATAGCCCATTAGGGACGGCCCAGGAACACCCCTAACCCCCCACACAGATGGGCCCGGCCTCACCAATCTACCCCACTCTCGGCATGATGATCCAGTACCTACGTTTCCCCCAACCAAGCATGGTTCAGGAACTAGGCCCTGATCCCCCCCCCCCCCCCCCCCCGCATCAAAGATGATTTGACTCCCTCCATGGTAATCCTCCATGACAGACTTTCATTCACATTTGAAAGAACAAGGGCTGCCATACCCCCAAAGCCCCACATATCTGAAGCCTATTAGAGATGGGTGTGGGACTGGAGAAGCCCACTAGAAATGGATCCTGGAACTCCCTGTCCCCATTTTTCCCACTGGAGATTAATGTTCCAGCCCCCTCCCCCGCTCCCATACCCCCTACCCCTGTGGCTGAGGTATCCAGGAGGCTGCGCCTCTTCCCATTAAAAATGGCTCAGGAACACATCCCAACCCCACTTTCACATAGGTAGCCCAGGCTACAGATGCCCCTGCACCCAGCCCACCGCTCCCGCCATTGGATTTGGTCCAGGAGCCCCTTCCCGCTCTGGTCGTGAGATTGTTCTGGACCAAGTAGCAATAGTCTGAAATGGCGCAGAACCCCCGCCCCCACGCCCCAACTGGGGCCTGGCAAGGAAGCAGGCAGGGGGCGCGCGCGGGCCGGCGCGGGGGCGGAGGCGCGCGCGCGCGCGCCGGTGCCTCAGCTGTCGCCACCGCTGCCACCGCCGTTGCAGTGGAGGCGAGAGCCCGCCCGCTCGCCTGCCGCAGGGACGCCCCGCCAACGCTGCCGCCACTTCAGGTCTCGGGGGCGCCCAAGGTGGGGGGAGGGGGCTGATGCGCGCTCCCGCAGAGGCGGGCGGGGGAGGGGGCTTGGGCGCGCGCTCGCCCTCGGCTGCAGGAGGGAGGGGCTCAGGGGCGGGTCGGCGGGACGCCAGGACCCTAGCCCTGCGGAATTGCAGGGACGCCAGGAGCTGTCCGCGGTGCTGCTGCGGGCGGGACTAAGGGACCGGGTCCCAAGGGACGGAAAAAAGGGGGGAATTTTAAGGCTACTCCTGGGGTAGTGGGTATTTGTCCTGGGGGTTAAGAAAGTATTAACCTCTCTAAGGGGCTCTCCTTTGGGTAATGGGGAATGGGAGATTTGACCTGGGATTGGAAGACTTTCAACCTTTTGGGGGGTTTCTTCCTTGGTTCTTGTGGGATCTGTATTAGCCTTAGATGATTGGACGAATCACTTTTGCGGGGGTCTGCCTTGGATGATGAGGGTCTTGGACTTGCTCTGCCTTTGAGAAACTCTGATTTAGAGGGCTTTTCGGGACTCTGACTTTGTCCTTGGTGGGGGGATCAATCACTTTTGGGGAGCTTTACCTTGATGACAGAGTATCATCTATTTTAAGGGCTTTGACTTCACTGCGAGCTTTGGTTGCCATTGGCAAACTCTTTCCCGTGTGTGGGAACCCGTGAATTGAGTCGGGGGTTTCAGTATGTGACTTGGCTCTAGAGAATGTGTGCATGTGTGTGAAGCTATCCTGGATCCCTGGGGAGCACATGATGGGGGACACGGAGTGGGGTTTGGCCAGCTGGGGATTTGTCCTTGGCTATGACTGCATTTGCCTCCCGGGACTCTGAGCTAGAGTCCATTTTTTTTTTTTCCAGGAGGGAGGAGGATGATCTTGTGACTGGGGGGTGGGGAGGGAAAGGGAGGAGCAACTGTCTCAGGTGCCAAGTTTGGTCCTGAGTGAAGAGGTTGGGGCTTGGGGAACAACGTTTACTTGGGGAGCCCAGAAAGCCCTGTGATTAGTCCTGCCCAGGGTAGCAAGAGGGGCCCACTCAGCACTTGCATTTTGTTGGTGAATGGGGGGGGGACTAGAACTGGCTTTAGTTGGGAGGAAGCTGGCTGAGGAGAAGTCTGGGCCTAGCTTTTGGGGCATGTTCATTTAGGGAGCTGGAAGGCAGCCCTGTGGCTTGCATTTAGGGGGTTGGCTTTGGTAGGGGAATATAACTGGTCATGGTTTGGGGGGGCTGTGGTCTTGAGTTGGATCCTGTAGCTAAATTTGGGGAGTCCTGTGGGCTCATTAGGGAGGCTAGATCTGGGTTGTGGGGGATGGGTCTGCCCCAGATTGGAGGGCTGGTTTGGGGAGAACTAGACTTGGCACCAGTTTGAAAACTGTTTAGGGGTTCATCTGCCCATATTGGGGGCTGGGGCTAGGTATAGGGGCTTCACTTGACACCCTGGGGAGTGAGTGGGGGATCTTGCATCCGTCCTCATTGGAGGTGGCTGAGACTGAATCGAAGGATCTAAGTCTTGCTGTTGGGGCATTCTGGGGACCCTTCTATCCAGCCTCCACTCCCTAGGAAGGAGTTTGAGCTCCCCCCTCCTGTCCCCCACAGAAAGGCCTCATTTGCAAAGGTTTTCCATCCCTTCCCCCCAACACCCCAAACCTAGCAGCCCTGGCCCTGAACCTGGAACACCTGGAGGGGCTGGGGGTGGGGCTGTGCTGGGTTGGGGGAACCGGATCAGCCCCTCCTCCTGTCCTGCACAGCTGGATGGCTGGATCCATGAGAAGATGCTGATGGCGCGAGATGGCACACGGGAAGACGGCCACAAGCTGCATAAGAGATGGCTCCGGCACCAGGCATTCATGGCTGAGCTGGCTCAGAATAAAGAGTGGCTGGAGAAGATTGAAAGGGTGAGGAAGCAGAAGGCCTCTTCAGGTGCCAGAGGCCTCCAGAGAACCCACTTCTCACTGCCAGCCTGCTGCTGTCACACTTCAGAACTGGTGCAGATCATTCCCACATCTGCATCTGGCTACATAGCCTTGTGCAGTCCACATAACCTCTGAGCCTCCATTGCCCGTTTATATAATGACCAGCTCCTCTTCTGAATGGTGCCCATACCTAGCTGTTAAATACATATTTCACCCCTTCCTATGCCCTCCCCCAGCAGGCTTCTTCCTTCCACACAATTTGGAGAATCTAAGGGGGAACATCAAGTAGACAGGCTGGGGCAGCCTTCGCGTTGCTACAACCTCGGGTCCTGACTGTGTCTGAGCCTGTGGCCAGCTTTGTGGGGGGCCTTGGGGAATGGTGTTAACCTCTTTGAGCCTCAGTTGGCACTGCTTTAAAATTAAGGAAATAATGAATGTAGCTACCTCCCTGGGCTCTTCTGCACACACAGTGCTTAACCCAAGGCCTGGAGCCTCAGAGCTGTGATTACTCTGGTATTGTTATATTTAATATGCTCCAGGCCAACATATATTGGAGCTTGACTTCAGTCTTGGAGGGACCCAGGCAGATTTTTGCTCCAAGTCACAACCCCCAAAACTGCCCCCTACTCTGGCTGAACCCCTACACCTGCAGCCCTGAGCACCCCCACTCTTCTGACTCAAACGGAGACACCCAGGTGGGCCTTAAACCTTAAATGGTCACAGATACCCAAGTGGTGGCACATGGCAAAGCTACTCCCATTGACTTTAATGGCAGTTCATTCTCTCCCCCGCTCCCCTATCTCGGTCTTTCTCTCCCCCTTGTCTTTTTTATGGTTCTCTTCCCATGTTTCTGAACTTATGTGGATGTCTCTGTGTCTATCACTGTATGACTCTCTGTCTCTCCATGTCTCCTTCCCATGTCACTGTGTCTCTCTGCCTCCCTCCTATACTTGTCTGTCTGCCTGCCTACCTGTCTCTTTCCTTGTCTCTCTTCTCACTCCTTGGTTCCTTCCATCTCCATACCTATCTCTGCATCCACCGCTCATTTTTCTGTCTCTGTCTGTCTCCAACTCCTTGCCACTCTCTCTCCCCACATCTCTCCGGCTGTCCTGTTGCCCCCATATTTTTCTGTCCCTCCCCACCATCCACCCCTCCCCCTCACTTCCTGACTCACACTCTCCGGGGCAGGAGGGCCAGCAACTGATGCAGGAGAAGCCGGAGCTGGCCGCCTCCGTGCGGAAGAAGCTGGGTGAGATCCGGCAGTGCTGGGCCGAGCTGGAGAGCACCACCCAGGCCAAGGCCCGGCAGCTCTTTGAGGCCAGCAAGGCCGACCAGCTGGTACAGAGCTTCGCTGAGCTGGACAAGAAGCTCCTTCACATGGAAAGCCAGCTGCAAGATGTGGACCCTGGTGGGGACCTGGCCACCGTCAACAGCCAGCTCAAGAAGCTGCAGGTACGGCCTGGCTGGCCCAGAGGGGGGCTTTCTATGCCACAGTGGGGCTTGAGTCAGCATCAGACTTCACTACAGGTATTTCACCCAGGGGGCATTTATTCCAAACATACTAAAAGGCCTGGAAACAGAAAGGGAGTACCAGGTCAGTCTCACTAGCAGTAAGTGTTGGAAGCAGGCACCACCCCTAGGATGGGGGGTACAAAGGGGAGAGAAAGATCCAGAGCCCAGAAGCAGCGGGTAAATAACTAGTACACTGAGGGCTTCACAGGACCCTGACGCTGGCTTCCTGGATAGAGAAACCAAGGCCCAGAGGGAGGACAATGGCTTTGCACAGAATAGTAATGACATTCATGTAGTGTTTCCTCTACCAGTCTCCGTGCCAGCTCTCACTGACACCTCCCACCAACCCTGAGAGATTGGCATGATTATCATCTATCCCCCATTTTACCAGTGGGCACCTGGCCCAGGGACACACAGCGAGCCAGTGTCTCCCTTACAAAATGAGAGGCTCTTAGAGAACAGACACAGAGCCTAAGAGAGGCTCTTAGAGGGCAGCTGGTGGATGCTCCGTATCCGACCATGTGACATAAGTGGTGGGAGGTGCAAATGTAGCTGTCGCATCTTACCTCCCAAGGTGCTGCAGCTCCTGCCTTTGCATGCCAGGAGCAATGCTTGACCGTAACTGAAGAGAAACAGGCTCTAGGAGGTAACCTTGCTAGCCCAGGGTGGCAAGTGGCAAAGGCTGGATTCAAACCCAGGTCCCTATATTTTTCACACTCCTTGCGATCCATCTTCTGCATGCGTATGCTTCTGAAGTGCTTGGCATAGAGTCTGGCAGAAAAAAAGTTGACTCACGATAAAAGCCTAAAGATACTAGTTAGCATGTATTCCTTTTATCTATGTAGCAAATCCTTCCTGAGCACCTACTGTATGCTAGGTGCTTTTCTAGGTGCTGGGATACAGCTGTGGGTGAAACTGACAAAAACCACTGCCCTCATAGGACTCACATTCTGGTGGGGGAGGCAGGCAGAGGAACACAGACACAAACGTCTCAATGTGATTCCAGTGGTACCACCGCTTTGTATGTGCCACTGGGTCTCAAATGCCTTGGTCTCCTGGACCTCTCTGCCTCTCACAAGATGCTGAGTTCCCCAAAGAGCTTTTCTTCGTGTGGAGTGTACTTATTTGGTATTTCCTATATTAAAAATTAAAAGAAATATTGAAATTACTGATTGATTTAAGAACAGCAATAATAAACCTATCACTTATTAACTCCAAAACATTCTTTTATGTGGAATAACTATATTTTCCAAGATAAAAGAAGATGTAGTCAGAAGACTGGTATTGTTTTCAATGTTACAACTCTCTTTTGTGTCTGGAATAATAGAAGCACTGGATTCTCACCTGTGCTTCTGTGTTCGTTCTGCTGTAGAAGCACAGGTCATATGGTCCCCACAAAACCTGCTGTGCACTTGGGAGAGAATAGAGTGTGGAAGGCAAATTACGCTTCAGTTTTTTTTTTTTTTTTAATCCTCACCTGAGGATATATTCACTGATTTAAGAGAGAAGGGGGGCAGGTAGAGAGAGAGGGAGGGAGGAACATTGACATGAGAGAGAAACATCAGTTGGTTGTCTCCTATACACACCCCAACCGGGGATTGAACCAGCAATCCGGGTATGTCCCCTGACAAGGGATCGAACCTGCATTCTTTTGGTGCACAGGAAGATGCTCCTACCAACTGAGCAACCCAGTCAGGGCAAACCTTGCTATTTTTATAAAAAGAGTTGTAGCCTTGCAGACCCGTTGAGAGGATCTAGGGGTCCCCAGGAGCCCCAGACAACACTTTGAGAACCACTGATGCACACTCTAGGCCAGGCATGGCCACGCCTTTCTCCCCGAGGCCTTACGGCGGCGGGGCGGGGCTGTCTGTGGCTTGCCCAAGTTCACACAGCCACCAGCGGCCATTCAGGGCCTCATGTGGACAATGTGAAGATTATAAGACATAATGTCTAGGACTCAATATTTGTTTACAGGTTTTTCAATTTTAATTGTCTTCAGCTAGAGGAGATACCACTATACCGTGTTCAAAAATTATTCGTGTTACTTATTCCTTCACCTTTACTGTGGTTATGTTATTATGTGGAAGAGTGGTTTCATTTGTTTGTTTGTATACCATGTTGGCATTTTTTCCATCCATACAGCTTGTTTAAAATGTATTTTGGGAGGTAATGATATGAAACATTAATGTAGTGCCCAAAGTTAAAACTATCTTCAGTTCACTTGATCTTCCCAAATTCCTTGCTCAAGTCCTGATGCTAATTAGGAATTTCTGCGTCCTTCCAACCCGCTAGTACCTGGTGTTGTCAGACTTTTCATTTGTTTCTTTCTTTATTTTTTAAGGTTATTTATTTATTTTTAGAGAAAGGGGAAGGGAGGGAGAAAGAAAGGGAAAGAAACATCAGTGTGTGGTTGCCTCTCACACACCCCCTCACTGGGGACCTGGCCTGCAACCCAGGCATGTGCCCTGACTGGGAATCGAACGGGTGACCCTCTGGTTCACAGGTTCGCCCTCAGTCCACTGAGCCACACCAGCCAGGGTACAGACTTTTTAGATTTGTTCCATTCCCATGGACTGGAAGCATATCTCACTGTGGTGTTTGCATTTGCATTTTTTTCAGGGAACTGGTGAGCTTAGGCATCTTTGTCTCCCTTTGGCCGTTCAGATTTCAGAGGGAGGATTTGGTGCCTCCTGCTCTAGCCAGAGTGCAGACAGTGCCCCTCTTCCCTACCCATGGGGGACTTTAGCCCTGCCAAGTCCTGGAGACCATGAGGTGGGGATCTCCATTGCTTAAGGGAGAGACCACGATGCAGGGAATGTGGTGGGAGGGACTGGCACTCCAGGTCACAGAGCCATGGGCATCATGCAGGCCCCAGCAGAGGGTTCTGGGCTTTTTCCCCAGCAGAGGGAGCCTGAGCCCAAGGCAGGGAGTGACTCAGTGGCCACTGACCCAGATGGAGCCCAGCTGGGCCTCAGGAGTTGCCTCTGGGGAGGGGAGAGGCCTCCCAAGGCCCGCTGTCCCCTGGGGTCCTCTGGAGAGCCCAGAAAGTGGACATATGCAAGAAGGAGGGGGTGGTTCAGCTGGCACACACCCTGGCTGCCCTGCCCCCCACAGGCTGGCTGCGGGGCCAGGCTGGGCTAGGGGAGGTACGGCATCCGGCCAGAGAGGGGTGGGTGTGTGAGTCGTCTGTCTCCCCTGTGCTGCTCAGTTCTGCTCCCCCAGTTCTTCTGTGTCTGTTTCTTTTTGTTTCTTTTTCCTATGGAAGCCTCTCCCTTGATCTCTCTTATCCCTCTGCCCACCTCTTGTCCTCCCCATGTCCCTACCCCAGCCGCTGTGCTGCATCCGGCTTCCTGGACCCCACCTCCCCGGTCTGGGCCATGTGATGCATGCAGAGTCCTCTCTCAGCACCTCTTGCCAAATGTCCTTCTGGCTGAGGGGCCAGATGGTGGACTCCCAAGCCCCCACTTTCCCAGTCCTCAGGGGCCTAGCCAGCTGGTCTGGCTCAGCTCAGGCTCCTGCTTGGGGAGGTGGGGGGCAGTGATCTCCTGCCATCTGAGGGGGACCAGCCAGGGGAAAATGCACTGGAGGCTTTGCAACTTGGGCTGAGTCCCTGGGGACTCTTCACCACCCCCACACTAAGCAAGTCTCTTTCTCTGGCCAAGGGAACACCCTCCTCCCCTTTTTTCAGTTTTTGTGCCACATTTCTTCATCTAGCTCAGCATGGCCTAGTGGAAGAGGCCAGATCCGGGAGCTCCACAGTCCCTTCCACTACTGTGTGACCGAGAGCAAGTGACCCCACCTTTCTGAGCTCCAACGTCCCAGTTACAAAGAATCAGAGTGACTGAGAGCCACTAGGACTTTGTGGTCATATGGTCCTGGGTTCGAATTTTGGCTCTGGTGGGTTTTACTCTGGACCAAGGACTGCCCTGCTGTGAGCCTCAGTTTTCCTCTCTGGTATGTAGGAGGGCAGCAAGGTAGGTCCGAGTAGGAATCGGGTTGGTCTGGAGTCAGGGCTGGCTGTGTCACTGCCGACCCTGTGGCCAGCACCTGAGGCGTTTTTTTGGAAGTAGGTTCTTCTGGGTTTTCTTTTTCTCCTTTCTTTCTTTCTTTCTTTCTTTCTTTCTTTCTTTCTTTCTTTCTTTCTTTCTTTCTTTCTAAATTTAATGTTTAACAATTTTTTCTTTTTTAAAAAATTGACAATTGCATACCATAAAACATACACTTTTGAAGTGAACAATTTAGTGGGTTTTAGTGTATTTTACACAGTTGAGCAGCTGTCATCACTGTCTAATTCTGGAGTGTTTCCGTCATCCCAAAGAAATCCTGCACCCTTCAGCTGTGTCTTCCAATCTACTTTCTGTCTCTATACCTGTGTCTATTTTGGATATTTCATATATGTGGAATCATAAATATGTGGTCATTTGTGTCTGGCTTCTTTCACCCAACAGTGTTTTTGTAAGCCACTGATGCTGTGAGATGCATCAGTACTTCACTGCTGACTTTAATGTTTGAAGCTAGTTTTAATTTTTTTAATGTTAGCCTTTACTACTGCCCAGCTAAGGGAAGCAGAACAGCAGGGAGCATAGTCCAATGAAGCCAACACGGATTTGCGGAGACCTGCCCCATGCAGGCCCTGAGCCAGGAGCCAGGAGCCGGCCGTGCACAGAACAGATGCCCGCTTCCTCGCTCATCTCAGACGCTGCTGTGAGGATTAGATGAGTTATTCTTGTCAACCTCTTAGGGTGGTGCCTGCTGTGGAGCAAGCACTGGGATGTGCCACCTGTCTTTGCTGTTATGGCAAGAACTTCAAAGAGAAGGGGAAAAAGAAAACAGGAGAAAGTCTTCTTTCCCCTCCATACACACAGCACCACCTTCCAGGGGTGTAACCACTCTCCATGGTTTCTTCTGTATCTTCCTAGAAATATTCTGTGCGTGCACACGCACATACCGAAATTTACCTTTTTACTTGGCAAAACACCCTCAGCATCCTTTCCTGTCACAAAATCTGTGGATATACCCTGTCCTTTTAAACTGTTGCATGGTATTCCATGGGCTGTTTGGCTGATCTGTCTTTAGCCAGCCTTCTCTTGAGAGATCTTTGGGCTATTTAATCAGCTCGTATAAATAGCACTGCAACAGACATCTCTGTCTCTGCGTATCTGAGCCCACATGCAAGGGTTTCTGTAGAAAATGGTCCTCAAAGTGACCCTTCTGGGACAGAAGGTATATGCATGAAAGGTAGCTATTGCCAAATGTCCTCCTTCCGCATTGCAGTGGAAATACCTGCGGCATGACTGAAAACATCCATCTTCCTGTGGTCCCTGTCGCTGGGTCTCGCCAAGCTCTTTCACCTCTGTCCACCTGGGAAGTGACGGATACTGTCTTGTAGTTATTTTGATTTGTATTTTCCTCAACATTAAAGGAGGCTGAACATCTTGTGTGTTTGATGACCAGCGTGCTTCTGCATGCTTCACCCAGGTTTGCAGGAAAGGATGTACATTGAACGACTGGTCGAAATCCATGGCGTTTTTGTGGAAGCAGGGAGGTGTCAGCGTCTGGAATTATTCTGTCTCTGGTCGTGTGGCCACTCGCTTTGTGGAGTGGTTTTCATCTAATGGGAACTGGAACTTATAACCTTAACATTTCAGCTTATATCTAAGAGTTTCCTGAATTCTAATGCAGTTTCATTTTCTTAGTAAAAATAGGTTTGTGGTGATTATTTCATTTTGTTTTGATTTCTGTAGCTTATGATAGGGCCTTTAAAAAATTTCCATCTTGATGGTTTTTGACTTGTAGTTTGATTTTTACCAGTTTTTATGACTCTTACAGAATATGAACTGTATCAGCTGAGACTCCTTGGGGTGAAGTTCACAGGGCTTAAACCCATGTGGGTTTAAGCTAAAAAGGGACATTGTTGGCTAAGACCCAGGGGGTATGCAGCTTCCAGCATGGCTGGATCAGTCACTCAAATTATGGCTGTCCTCAGGAATCTGTTTCCGTGTCTGCACCCTGCTTTCCTCTGCGTGGCCTCCATGTCGGGAGCCTGCTCCCTCGCGCTGGCAAGATGGCTCCCAGTTCCCCAGGTCTGCATTCTGTCAGCTCAGGCACCTCGTGGGAAAGAGAGAATCCCTTTTCACACTTCTCCAGCAAAAGTGGAAAGAGTTTTCACTGGCTGATATTAGGTCACTTGCCACCTTTTACCCAATCCTTGTAGCCACAGTGATTCAGTGTTCTCCTTGGCAGGCCTGAGTCACATGGCCATTCTTGGATGGCTGGATTTTCTGAGCTCCTCAGGTAGCCAGAAGCACTTTCATCAACCTAGCTTAGGTCACATGACCATCCCCGACCCAATCCCTGTGGCCAGGGAGACTTTAGTGTCCTGGTTGGCCAAGCTTGGGTCATGTGGCCCCCCTGGCCCTTTAGGTTTTATTAGTTGTTCAGGAAGCTCAGGCCTTGGGAGAGGGATTTGAAGCACTGCAATGGAAGGGATGGATGTCACATGGGTAAACCAACAGCTCTGTGCTGTAGAACCTTGAACGAAAGTCTTGACTTGGTTCTTAAGTATTGAGTTCTGGCTTGCAGTCTTTTGCCCTAATCTGTTACCACTTAATTTCATTGTTATTTTGTTTTCTTTTCTAGCTTCCCCCGCATCTGTTTAGAATCACACGCTTACTGCGTAAATACATTCTTTGAGTAAAAGATCTTACTAACCTAGAAGTCTTCAGTAAAACAAGGCCTCCCTTCAGTCCACTCCCCAGCCGCACACCCCAAAGACAACCTCAATTGTTATTTGGTGCACACCCTTCTAGACTTCTTTCTACACACTTACAAATGTACCTAGGTGGATTTTTAATGTTTTTATTTTATCTGTTTTTCATGTTTAATTTATATTTTTGAATAAATCAATTTCATGCTTCAGACCTCAAAGACCACATAAAAATCCTATGTGAGAAGCCTCTCCTTCGTCTCTGTCCCCATTCACTATGCTCCCATGCCCCGAATAGGTACCATCTGTTATTAATTTCATGTTTATCCCAGGGAAGTTTTATGCATGTGCAATCCACTACAAATACATATTAATATGTATGTTCAAAATTGCTTTTCTTCTTGACAGTCTTGGCTATTTTCAATACTGTTAGGGATTTGTTTAACCATTTTGCTCCTAATGGGCATTGAGGTTGTTTTCAATATTTTTCCATTGTAAATTCCGCTACTATGAGGTCCTCAGATAGGCATCTCTGCTATGATGAATATTTCTGGGAAAACATCTTTGTGTGTATGTGCCAGTATTGCTTTAGATATATTCCTAGAAGTGGAGATAGGAGTGCTGGATCAAAGCATTGTGACGGGACCTGCCAAATTGCCTTCCAAAAAGGCTCTACTCATTTACACCACTGTCCACCGTGGCTGAGTGTGTCCGTCTCCCTGCATCTTTGCCAGCTCTAGATATCATTGATCTTTTCTGTTTTTGCCAATCTGCTAAATAGAAAAGGATACCTTGTTGATTTATTTTTTATCCTCACCTGAGGAAATTTTTTCGTTGCTTTTAGAGAGAAAGGAAGGGAGAGAGAGAAAGATTGATGTGAGAGAGAAGCATCATTCGGTTGCCTCCAGTAAGTGCCCCAGCCAGGGATCAAACCTGCAACCTAGGCATGTGCCCTGACCAGGAATCGAACCCGCAACCTCTCGGTTACGGGACAACACTTCAACCAATTGAGCCACATCAGCCAGGGAAGGTTACCTTATTTAATTTGTATTTTCCTGCTTATTAGTGAAACTGGGCATCTTTTAATGGGCTTGTTTTTTTTCTGTGTGTGCCTGTGCCAGTATGACACCCATTTGGGCAGTCTTCCCTTGTTAATGACATTTTGTGATTGTTAAAGAAACTAATTCCTTGATCTAATCTGTATTAAATATTTTTCCAGATTGCCATTTGCTTTTAACTACATCTAGAAACTTTGGTTAATGTGAAAGTATTTTACGTGGCCAAATTCGTAAATCTTTCCCTTTATGGTTTTTATGCTTGGAAAGATTTTCTCCATCTCAGGATTATAAAAGCACTTACCCAGGTTTTCTGCTAGTACCTTATGGACTTGCTTATTCCATTTAATCCATCTGGAATTGTTCTCAGCAGAAACAGCAAGGAAGAGATCCAGCTAAATTGGTTAGCCAGTTGGCCCATGACCATTTGTTAAATAACCCACCTTTTCCGTGGAGATTTGAAAGGGCATCTGTAAAATATATAAATTCCCCTGTGTATTTGGGTCTGCTTTTGCACTTTGTGCCTGTATTGCATCAACCATTGAAATCACTAGAGCTCTGAGTTTATTTTTGCTATTTGGAAAGGTTGGCCCTTTGGACAAATTACCTAACTTCTCTGGGCCTCAGATTCCTCCTTTGTACAATGTACAACAGAGATACCACCAACCGTGAAAGGGTTTTCTTGGGAACTAAAAAATTAATGGATCACTTTAGTCCAAGGGGTCAAGTAAGCCTCCTTTAAGAAAGTAATATTTGAGCTGAGATCTAATTGACAAGGAAGCACATGCTTAGCAGAGGGAACAGCAAATGCAAAGATCCTGAGGCAGGAACTAGCTTAGTGGGTTGCGGGATCAGAGAGGAGGGCAGCGCTTCTAGAGGCGATTGAACCGGGGAGAGTGCATGGTGGGCCGCGGTGAGGGGTTTGCTGTCAGCATAAAGGTACTGACGAGCCACAGCAGGATTGGGAGGAAAGTTGAGGCCCACTGACCCTGCCCCTCTTTCCACAGTCGATGGAGTCACAGGTGGAAGAGTGGTACCGCGAGGTGGGAGAGTTGCAGGCGCAGACGGCGGCGCTGCCGCTGGAGCCCGCGAGCAAGGAGCTGGTCGGCGAGCGGCAGAACGCCGTGGGCGAGCGCCTGGTGCGTCTGCTGGAGCCTTTGCAGGAGCGCCGTCGCCTGCTGCTCGCTTCCAAGGAGCTGCACCAGGTGGCGCACGACCTCGACGACGAGCTGGTGAGGCCCAGAGCTGTGGGCTGGGGCGGGACAGGGGAACCGGGCGGGAAGTGAGACCAGAGGCAGGTTAGCCGGCGTAGGGGCTGGAGACTAGGAGCAGGGTCGGGACCGTGGGACCTTGTCGGGTTCAAGGGTGCAGCTGGCTAAGAGACCTGAGAGACTCAGTAATTCAGTCCTTCACTTGTTCATCTAATCATGCACTTATTCATTCACTCTTTCACATTCGTTAACTCACTTTCATTTATTATTCATTGACTCATTTTTTCCTTCCTTCACTCATTCATTTACTTGTTACTCATTTATTCACTTATCACTCCTCCATTCTTTCCTCATTCAATCACGTTCTGATTTGCTCATTCACTCACTCACTCATTTGCATATTCATGTTGGTGATTCTGGCCCCAGCCCTGTGCTTGGATGATGCTGGAGTCACAGGAGTGACCAAGGCAGACATCATTTCTTCCAGAGAGGGCTCCGAATCCGAAGGGGAAAACAGACTTGTCCGCAGATAGTGACAAGCCAATGTGGTTAGGGCTGTGATGGGGAAAGTTAGGGAGCTGTGGGAGCCCAGAGGAGACAACTGGTCGAGATCCAAAGTCAGGGCCGGTTTCCTGGAGAAAGGGGTGTCTGAGTTGAGATGTGAAGAGAGAGTACACATGAACTTGCTGCAGGAGTGGGAAAGGAATTCCAGGAAGCAAAACCTGCCTGTGCAAAGGCCAGAGGTAAGCAAGAGCCTGGCTCTAGTGCAAAGAGCAAGATGGAGCATGTTCAGAGAAGAGGCCGAAGATGTGAGCAGGCTCTTAGACAATGAAGGATTACTGTTTGGTTGGGATGCAGCAATCCTGGGATGCGTTCCCTGACTCTGCTCCCTGTATCCTCCCCAGGCATGGGTCCAGGAGCGGCTGCCACTGGCCATGCAGACAGAGCGGGGCAGTGGTTTGCAGGCTGTCCAGCAGCACATCAAAAAGAACCAGGTGAGCAGATTCTGGACGAGGGAGTGGATTAGGACACACTTGCTTTTGAGTGATAGAAAATGGCTCAAGGTGCCCTGACCTGTGTGGCTCAGTTGGTTGGGCATCATCCTGCAAAGTGAAAAGTTACCAGTTCGATTCCCAGTCAGGGCACATGCCTGGGTTGCAGGTTCAGTTCCCTGGTTGGGGCACATGGGGGAGGCTGCCAATCAATGTTCGTCTCTCACATCGATGTTTCTCTCCCTCTCTTTCTTCCTCCCTTCTCTCTCTAAAAATAAATTTTTAAATCTTTTTGAAAAGAAAAGAAAATGGCTCAAGGTGGCTAAAGCCCTAAAGGGGAATTAAGTGGCTCTTGTCATTGAAAAGACAGCTGGTGCAGAAGAATTCAGGTGCTTCCATGGTGCCATAAGTCGTTCAGCTTCAGCTCCTTCGTATGTTTGTTTGTTTGTTTTGCATTAGCTCTGCTCTCTGGCCAGCTCTCCTCTCCTGGTGGTAAAAGACCTCCAACACATTCAAGTTTACCCCACCAGCAAAACTGAACAGAATTTCTCTCTTCAAAATGACGCCCAGTCTTAACTAATCTGCAATTGTTTCAAGAATAACTATTAATAACTACTAATATTGAGTAGTTATTGAGTAACTATTGGCTCAACTTGAGTCACATGTCCACCCCTGAGCTGATCGGGGTAGCCAGGGATTTAGACTGCTGAGATTGGCTTGGTCCCAGCTAAGGGCCCACCCTTGGAACAGCAGGTGGAGTCAGCCTTAAATTAATTACCTGCCATGAGACGGAGGCAAGGAAGTTCCCCAAAAGAAAGTCAAGAGTCCTCTGACTAGAAGTAAGGTGAATGGCTATCGGGTCATGAAAAATAAAAACAACAACAAACAAATAAAAACTCAAAAACTCCCACAGAGGGAGAGTACAGAGAGGGTCAGCGACAGTACTGACTCATAAGTTAAGCACTGTGGGGGCTTTTGAGCCTCTAAAATCGCTGGGTCTCTGTTCTGCTCTTTGCGCCTCAGTTTCCATGTCTAAATAGTAAAGAGTTGGCATAAATCACAGTTGGCAAACACAAGGCCTGAGGGCCGAATCCAGCCCTCCACCTTGTTTTATCCAGCCCAGCACCTTGTTTCTACCCCGAGGCAGCACCGAGCTCCTTGCCCCTAGTTAAGGAGCAGGAACATTTACACAGTCCTAAAATCACATCAGCCCTTTGAAAGCAGCCACAAGGCTGAGGTGGCCCCGGTGAAAATGAGACTGACGCCCCGGTTTAGAGAAGTGGGTCTCCAACTGCTTAGCCGAGAAACCTGTTGGTCACAGCACCTCTCTCACCAAAGCTCAAAGTAAGCCACATAAAAGAGGAATAATAATAGTAAAATGCATTAATCAAAGATGACGTGCCAAGTACTGTCCTGGGGGAGCTGTGTTGGTCATTTCATTTAATTCCCACAATAGCCCTATGAGGTAGGTAGGTCACCCCTTTTTGCAACAGAAGGGGTGTGAGAACGGGGCTCTGGAGGGTGGTGGGGAGGTGCATACATAAGCTGTTCTGAAGTGTCCATGACCAAGCTACCGAGCTGCCCTGCATGGAGCTCTCTAAGAGGCTGAAGTTTTTCTCTGAATCTGTTTCTCCATCTTGATGAAATTACTGTTGGCTGTGGCCAGTGTTGGGGACAAACAAAGCTGGCTCATCACTTTCACAGCTGAGGGAAACAATCAAGTGCACTTCATGCTTAAAATCGGGGGAGCGCAGCCAGGGGCTTGAACGCGGATCCACAGGGGCTGTTAAAAGACCAGTTGCTGCTGGTATTGACTGAGCACCTACTGCAAGCCAGGCTTGACCCTAAGTGCACAGTGGTACAACACCTCCACCAGTAGGTGTCAGCACACTGCTGCTAGCCACGCGACTTCGGCAAGCTTCTCAATCTTTTGGGCCTCGATCTCCTCATCTGTAAAATGAGAATGATGACGCCTGGCTCCTGGGGTTGGAGTGAAGGCCACGTGAGTGGCTACATTACGCAAAGCGCTTACTTAGCAAAGTGCCTGGCAGGTAGTAGGTACTCAGTAAGTGTTGGCTGTCGTGATCTTCTTTGCCAGTTGAGAAAAGCAAGGCACAGGAGAGGTTAAGTAAGGTACTCAGCAAGTACAGAGCTGGTTGAGGGAAACTTCTGTGGTGATGGAAGTGTTCCATATTCTGATCTGGGTACACAGGGTTACCCCTAAGATTTATGCCCTTTGCTATGTATAATTTATACCCCAACTACCCCTAAGCAGCCTGATTCTCAGACCCGTGTTTCAACCATTAGGGAGGATCTTGTGTCACCAGGCATCTTGGTTCCAAGTCTCTGAAGCCAGCCTCCTGTTTTCAAATCCTGTCACCCCCTTACTAGCTGGTTCTTCTCAGGGCGACGTACTTGCCTCTCTGTGCCTGTTTTCCCACCTGCCACACGGGGTATGAGTGAGTGAGCGAATGAATAACGACAAATGCTTACGTGAGACCTGGCATTGGCTGGCGAATGTGCGGGTGTTTGCTCGTTTCTCCTGAAGCGTGCCAGTCTCAGAGGCCCACGCGGTCTTGCCGTGCCTCTGAACACCCTTCTTCATGCACACCCCCCACCTTCCCTCCCTAGGGCCTGAGGCGGGAGATCCAGGCGCACCGGCCGCGCTTGGAGGAGGTGCTGGAGCGCGCGGGCGCGCTTGCGGCGCTGCGCAGCCCAGAGGCGGAGGCGGTGCGCCGCGGCCAGGAGCAGCTGCAGAGCGCCTGGGCGGGACTGCGCGAGGCGGCTGAGCGGCGGCAGCAGGTGCTGGACGCCGCCTTCCAGGTGGAGCAGTACTACTTCGACATGGCTGAGGTGGAGGCGTGGCTGGGCGAGCAGGAGGTGCTCATGATGTGCGAGGACAAGGGCAAGGTGCGCCCGGGCTGGGGGTGCAGGGGTCTGGGAGAGCTGGAGCTCCGGATGGGCCTCTGTCGCCTCATCGCGGGTGCCGTGTGCCCCCAGGACGAACAGAGCACCCTGCAGCTGCTCAAGAAGCACCTGCAGCTGGAGCAGGGCGTGGAGAACTATGAGGAAAGCATCGCGCAGCTGTCGCGCCAGTGTCGGGCGCTGCTGGAGATGGGGCACCCAGACAGGTCGGCGCGCAGGGGGGAGGGGACTCAGGGCGGGAAGGGGAGCAGGTCCCGTTCTTAAGGAATGGTTCTGCAGGATCTGAAGCCTCGCTGTTGGAAACTGGGACGGGGCCAGTATCGGCCATTGGATTGGGAGGGGCCCTCACTGCCACGTGCTGGAGCCCTCATTTTCACGTGCTGTATTTTGGCAAGTGGTTGGGGCCAAAATGGAGGGGCACTGACCAAGGATGATTGAAAGGGTAGGGCCACCTGAACCGGGATTTGAGCGTAGTGGGGATGTCTAGGATTGAGGAGAGAAGTGAGAGCTCAGGACAGGGGAGGGTCCTCTTCCTACCAGTGTCTGGGAGGACAGAAAGCCTGTAGCGCTGTGAGAGGGCGTGGCCTAAGATCTCCTGGGTGGCGGGTGTTGGCCTCCCTGCGGTCAGGAGCAGGAGCCACATCTGGGGAGCCTGGACCATGGGTGAGATCTGAGAGGGGGCACAGGGCCAGACCTCTATCCACTCAAACCTGGAGATTGGAACTGGAGGTGAGACTGATTAGCTGTGGACCCCAGTAGGGGGTCAGGAGCCCCAGCCAAGTCACTGGAAAGGAGGAGCGCGGGACCACAGATAGAAAGGCTGCCAGGAGAAGGGTGATGAACTTATCAAGCTTCTGGAAGCAGAGTTTTCCCTGGGTGCTGAGGTCCAAGTGCTGGGTTGACTTACCCTAAGGCTTGCAGAAAACAGAGTCCTGTGTGGAGACCCTGCCCTGCCTGCAGGTTAAGAGGAGACACAGCCGTGCCCTGAGAGGGGGTGTTCAGGGGGCCCCAGTTCTGTCCTTTGAGTCTCAGGAACTCCATCTCTTCCCCTCCCTGACCGCCCCCCCCCCCCGCCCCCAGTGAGCAGATTAGCCGACGGCAGTCTCAGGTGGACCGCTTGTATGTGGCACTCAAAGAGCTGGGCGAGGAGCGCAGGGCGAGCCTGGAGCAGCAGTACTGGCTGTACCAGCTCAGCCGCCAGGTGGACGAGCTGGAGCACTGGATTGCGGAGAAGGAGGTGGTGGCTGGCTCACCTGAGCTCGGCCAGGACTTTGAGCACGTCACGGTTAGTAATAACAATAATACCAGTGGCTACTGTACACGCTACTGAGGTTCTCTGGGCCTCAGTTTCCCCAACTGTAATATGAGGATAATAGCGCTTACCTCATGGCTCTGTTGTAAGCCAAATGAATGAATATACAGCAGTCCCCCTGACCTACGGGGGGGTGTGTTCCACAATCCCAGTGGATGCCTGAAACCATGGGTGGCACCAAACCCTGCATGTACTATTATTTCTCCTATATGTACATAACTTTTTCTCTAAGGAAGCACTGTGCAGCTTCTCCGTAGCATCTCCAAATTGCCAGCAATACTTCTTGTGAGCTTTGGGGCCACTGTTAAGTGAGGCTTACTTGAACACAAGCACTGCGATAGTGTGACAGTTGATTTGATGTCCTAGATAGCTGCTAAGTGGCCACCCATCATGGAGAGACTGACAAAGGGATGATTGATGTCCAGGGCAGGATGGAATGAGGTGGAGATTTGATTACGCTACTCAGAATGACCCACAATTTAAAACGTATGAATTGTTTGTTTCTGGAGTTTTCCATTTAATATTTTTGGACAGGAGTTGATTGCAGGTAACTAAAGCCGCAGAAAGCGAAACCCCAGGTAAGGGGGAGCAACTGTAATGTCAGGCACTTGTGAAAGTACTTGGCACACACAGTAATGCCTAACATAGTGTTAGTTATTATTATTATCACATTATTATTTTTATTATTGTTGTTACTATTATTGCTACAGAGTAAGTGCTCCATAAGTGTTAGACTTTTTTTTTTTAATTATGGTTGTCATTATTACTATATCTACTCTTATCTGCCGCAAGGTGGTGGGCCAAAGGGGCCTTTGCCCATGTTGTACCCCCCCACTTCCTGGTGGCAGGTGCTGCAGGAGAAATTTTCAGAGTTTGCCAATGAGACTGGCACAGCAGGGCGGGAGCGACTGGCGGCTGTGAACCAGATGGTGGACGAGCTGATTGAATGTGGCCACACAGCTGCGGCCACCATGGCTGAGTGGAAGGATGGGCTGAACGAGGCCTGGGCGGAGCTGCTGGAGCTCATGGGCACGCGGGCCCAGCTGCTAGCTGCCTCGAGGGAACTGCATAAGTTCTTCAGTGATGCCAGGGAGCTTCAGGGACAGATCGAAGAGAAGCGGAGGCGGCTGCCTCGCCTGACTGCCCCGCCTGAGCCGAGACCCAGTGCCAGCTCCATGCAGCGGACTCTGCGAGCTTTTGAGCATGACCTACAGCTCCTTGTGTCCCAGGTGGGGTGCCCATGGCCAGGAGGGAAGGTGGGAGGCCCTGGGCAGCATGGCTACGGAGTATGGGCAGCACAGCAGACAAAAATCGGGCTGTGGAGCATGTCAAAATTAGATAGTGAGACAGATAGAAAACAGACCACAGAATGGGGAGAAGTTAGATGATGGGGCAGGTGGAAAATGGACTGATTACGTGGTGCACAGAAATCAGACCATGGCAGAAAAAAGTTGTGCAGTTTGGCTGTAAGAAATTAGATAGTATTTTCACTGCAGGTTGGGCAGGGGTTCTCCTTGGAACTGTGAGGGGAATCTTACACAAAGTCAGGTAGTCAGTCTAAAAGGAATTGTGGGAGGGTTAAGAGAAATTTGGCTTTGGGGGCAGATAAAAATTGGACAATAGGTCTCAGATAGAAATCATATGATTTTCCTCCAAAAATTCTGATGGGGCCGAATTAATGGAAATTGTACTGGAACTGGTAGAAATCAGGCAGTGGATCTGACAGGAACTGGGAGGTGGAGCTGAGAAAAGAGATGGAAATGAAGCTGTGGACCTAATAGAACTCGGACGGCTGGACTGAAGAACAGTGGGTTGCAGATGTGATGGAAGGCATAAAGTGGGTGCTTATTTTTATATAAATCATATCGATCACTGTTAGAAAGCAGGTGGAGAGATTGATAGAGATTTAGTGGTGGAGCTGATAGAAATGTGGCGGTCAGTCCAAGGTTGCACCAACCGAGAGTGAGCAGTGGGTGCAACAGAACTCACACAGCAGAAGCAGTGGAAATTGGCCAGGAGACCTGATAGTAATCAAATAGCTGTTCTGAAGGGAATTGGGCAGTGTAGGTAGGCAATGGTTTGAAACAAAAATGAAAAATAATTGGACAGCATGTCTCATAAACAGCAGGGTGGAAAGAGGGTTCCTGAAAGAAGTCAGACCAGTCTGAAACGAGACAGAAGTGGGCCCGAAAAAGTGAGGTGACAGACCCGGTAGACATAGAGCCTCAAACCAAAAGCAATCAGGGAGTGGACAAAAAGAAATCTGGTGGTAGCTCTAAAGGAAGTCAGAATGCAGGTAAGTCAAAGAAAAAGCAGGCAGCAGAGAAAGGAAACCCACTGTGGGATCAGCAGGGTGCAGGCTTCTTACGTTGTTAAGCTCTGTACCCAGCCAGTAGGTGGGGGAAAGAGGGCAGAGCCCAGGCCCCACAGAGGGCTGGTGCTCGATCTGGCCCTGCTGTGCCCCTCAGGTAAGGCAGCTGCAGGAGGGGGCAGCGCAGCTGCGGACGGTGTATGCAGGTGAGCACGCGGAGGCCATCGCCAGCCGGGAGCAGGAGGTGATGCAGGGCTGGAAGGAGTTGCTGGCTGCCTGCGAGGACGCCCGCCTGCATGTCAGCTCCACGGCCGACGCCCTGCGATTCCACAGCCAGGCCCGGGACCTGCTCTCCTGGATGGATGGCATCTCTGGGCAGATTGGGGCAGCTGACAAGCCCAGGTGCTCCTCATCCCTCCTCAGGCTTCCTACCTGCCTCTGGGCAGCCACCCCTGCCCATCAGTAGTCTTGTTCCCATAAGAATCACAATAGCCAATACCTGCATGACACCTCTGTGTGCCAGGCACTGTTGTAAATGCATCACGTGTATCAAGACCCCTTGTCAGGCTTGGTATCAGGGGCTCAGAGCACTTGCCTTCTGTCCTTCCCACTTGCCCATTACTGTCCCCACTGTGGGGTGGCATGGCATGGGATGGGCTGCAGCCAGGATAGGGACAGGGAGGTGTGGCACTGTATGTGTGTGGCTTAACCTAGTAGACATTGACTTATTGCTTACATAACAGTTCATGCAGGTGTCCAGCAGAAGCCTGAACCACAGTGGCTGGGAGCCAGGTCCTTCCATCACTCTGCCCTGTCAGTCATTGACTGGACCCTCCTGCAGATGAGGAGGGTCACGTGGGAGTTTTGAGGAATTTAGCCTGTACTCACATAGCATTGTTTCTGTGGCTGTGAGCCTTGAGTCTACATTAATTTCCTCTGTAAATATTTATTGAATGCCTACTGTGTGCCAAGCCCCTGCCCCAGTGCATTAGTCTGAGGGTGGAGACAGGAAACAGATAAGTAAGCAAACATCTAATATTATTTCAGACCGTAATAAGTGCTCTGAAGAAAAAATAAAGCAAGGTAAGGGGATGAGGTGCTAGCTGGCAAGGCCTCTCTGAGGATGTCAAGTTTGAGACCTCAATAAAGTGATGGTGAGTTGGGTGACGTTTGGGGAAAAGGGTTTACCAGGTGGAGGGATCAGCAAGGGCACAGGCCCGAGGTAGGCTGCAGTTAGGCACATTTGAGGAGAGCTGAGCAATCGCTTGATGTGGCTGGCTGGAGGGGGTGAGGGGGAGAGTGGAGAGAGGTAGGAAACGCAGTTTGAGAGGGAATAGGGTGTGGTGAGGAGTTTGCCTTTTCTCCAAGTGAGACAGGAGCCATGGGAGGCCGAGATCAGGGGGGTGATGGGCTCTGACATACATCTGAGAAAAATCACTGTAGGTGCCTTGTAAGAAATAGAGTGTGGAAGGCAAGGATGGGAGCAAGTAGACATGTCAGGAGGCTGCTGTGATAAACCAGGTGAGACTTGATGGTGGCTTGATCCAGTGTGGTGGCTGTGGAGATGTACGGAAGTGATTCATTTTAGGAATTTACAGCCTTTTTATTATGAAAAGTTTCAAATATTCATGGAAGTAGATGTAATGGTATAGTGAACCCACATGTGTATAGTGCACACCTGGCCTGAACCATCTGGCCGACCTTGTTTCATCTGCACACCCCCTTCCCTACCACTTGCTGAGTTATTTCTTAGTAAATCTCAGGTGTCATATCATATCACAAGGTGCGCTTTAAAATGATAAATGTCCAGTCTTGACTGATGGATTGGCGTCAGGGGCTGAGGGAGAAAGAGTCCTGGAGTCCTGGATGAGTGATGGGTGAACTTACTGAGAGGGAGGGTTCCAGAGGAGAATCAGATCATTCCGGATGATCTTAATCTTAGGAAAGAATCATTACAATGTGAAACCTTCGGAAATGAGTTTGGACATTTTAAGTCTCATAAAGCTGTACCTGCTGCCTGGTGGAACACTCAGAAATCTGACATTTATCCTGGACATGTGACAGCAGACAGCGGCGCTGTCCGGGAGTCATACAGTGTGAGCCACAGATGAGAGTCCCGCATATAATTTAAGATTTTCTTGTAACCACATTAAAAAAGTCAAAAGAGGAAAGTGAAATTAACTTCAGTGACTATAGTTCATTTTATTTAACCTAGTATACTCATAATATCAGTTTTAACATGTAGTCAATATTAAAATTATTGAAATATTTGATGCTTTTTTATACTAAATCTTCAAAATATGGCATGTACTTTATACTTCAGCACATCTCAGTTCAGACTAGCCACATTTCCGGTGCTCATTTGCCACAGTGACTGGTGGCTACTGTATTGGACAGCACAGGCTTGGAAGGTTAGAACCACCCAGCTAGAGGAATCTTTAGGAGCGTAGCTTTAGAAAATTGGAAAAACTGGGTCTTGAAATTCTAGCTATGACTCACAAAGTGTGACACTGTATCCCCTGGGAAAAGTTGGAATCACTGCGTCAGTGGGGAAACTGGACTCTCAGAACTTGTTCATCGGAGGTGGGAGTCTGGAGGTGGTGTGGAACTGTAGCCTCGGGGATTCGGGCTCCTCTAGAGCTGTCTATATGGGGTGGGATGAGGGAAGCTGCCTGTGGCTCAGACCCCTGCCACTGCTCACTGCAGGGATGTCTCATCGGTGGAGGTGCTCATGAACTACCACCAGGGCCTGAAGACCGAGCTGGAGGCACGGGCGCCTGAGCTAACGGCCTGTCAGGAGCTGGGCCGCTCTCTGCTGCTCAACAAGAGTGCCATGGCTGACGAGGTGGGGAGGGGTGCAGGGGGTGCCCCTCTGCCATCCATGCCCACTGGGGTGGGAGCCTCCCTGATTGCTCTCCTGCCCACCTACCACTCCCAGATCCAGGCACAGCTGGACAAGCTGGAAACCAGGAAGGAGGAGGTATCGGACAAGTGGGACCGCCATTGGGAGTGGCTGCAGCAGAGTGAGTGGGGCCTGTACACATGTGGCTCAAGGGCACAGGCACCTTCTGTGGTGTGTTTAGCAAGGCCCAGAGGGTGACAGGGCACGCTTTGCACATCACTCATGGGTCTCCAGCAGCAATCATGAAAGCCTGGCAGGGAGGACAAGGGGGCGGCCTCGCCATTGAAGCAGATATTTAGAGAAGCTGGTGTCTTCTGAAGTAGCCCCAACCTCTCATTCCTACAGAGCTCAGAGTGGTCCAGGCTGGCCTAGAGGAAGCTGGGGTGGGGGGAGGGGTGTGGAAGGCCAGAGGAGACAGCCACTGCCCCACAAAGGGCCCACAGGTATCCCAGCACCTTTACCCTCTGCATGTCTCCCCTCAGTGCTGGAGGTGCACCAATTTGCCCAGGAGGCAGTGGTGGCAGATGCCTGGTTGACAGCACAAGAGCCGCTCCTGCAGAGCCGGGAGCTGGGCAGCAGCGTGGACGAGGTGGAGCAGCTTATCCGGCGCCACGAGGCCTTCCGCAAAGCAGCTGCAGCCTGGGAAGAAAGATTCAGCTCCCTACGGCGCCTGACCACGGTCAGCCCCGACCCCCACACCGTCTATATAAGACGGAACCGCTGGGACTTGGTGCTCAGGGTGTGTCAAGTGAAGCTGAGACAGATCCTCACTGGGATCCCAGTCTGGGGGTGGCAGGGGGTGAGTTGGGAGGTGGACAGACCTGTCACCAGACAGTGACAGCCCCCGGCTGGGATGGGGAAGCACTTGGTCTGGCCTGGGAGAGTCTCATCTGAGACTTAAAGAATGAGGAGGAGAGACCATTGTAGTCAAAAGTCTTAAGGTCCTGGGAGGGGACCATTAAGGAAGGAGGCAATGGGGGTCAGAAAGGCACCTAGGGAAAGTGATGCTTTAGCTGATTCTTAAAAGAACAGTAGGTGCTTGCTGAAGAAAACAGGAATTAAGTTCCTAACAGAGTGCAAAGCATGGGTGCAGGCCTGGACAAGCCTTTTTTTCACCAATGAAACTAATAACCTGGGTGGTGAGGCAGACAACCCAGAGTTGCCTTTCCGCCCCCACCCCCACCATGCCCCTGTACCTGACCCTGGCCCCTCCGTCCCCAGATCGAAAAAATCAAGGCAGAACAGAGCAAGCAGCCGCCCACTCCTCTGCTGGGGCGCAAGTTCTTTGGGGACCCCACAGAACTGGCAGCTAAGGCGGCACCCCTGCTGCGGCCAGGGGGCTACGAGAGGGGCTTGGAGCCCCTGGCCCGCCGGGCCTCGGACGCGTTGTCTGCCGAGGTGCGGACCCGGGTGGGGTACGTGCGCCAGGAACTCAAGCCTGAGCGCCTCCAGCCGCGCATCGACCGGCTGCCGGAGGTCCCAGGGAGGGTTGAGCCAATGGCCCCACCAACCGCACCAGAGAACGTGGTGGAGACCCCCGGGACCCCCGCGGTAGCGGAACAGGTCCGGCCGCGGCCAGAGCGCCAAGAGTCAGCTGATCGCGCGGAGGAATTGCCCAGGAGGCGGAGGCCAGAGCGGCAGGAATCAGCAGATCAACCCGAGGAGGCTGCACGGAGACGAAGGTCAGAGCGGCAGGAGTCAGTGGAGCATGAGGGGGCACACAGCCTTACCCTGGGCCGCTATGAGCAGATGGAGCGGCGGCGCGAGCGGCGTGAACGGAGGTTGGAGCGGCAGGAGTCCAGTGAACAGGAGACACCCGCCAGAGGAGAACTGGTCAGGGGGTGAGGCCTCATTAGTCCAGGGAGTGAGGGTGGGGAGACAGAGAGAGGTCCTGGAGCCAACAGGCAGAGTGGAGAGGGCTTCTGTCCCCCGAACTGCCTACAGAGAGAGTGTCCTGGTACCCATTTTGTAGAGATGTAAACTGAGCCTGAAAGAGGGTAGATGATCTGCCTGCTCTCCCACAGCGCAGTTCTAAGTGTTGAAAAGACAGAGTTAGCTGGAGTGTGTTGTGCACATCAATCCAATCAGCTGTGTATCCAGAAAGAGGTATTTGGGTCAAACACATTTCAGTGACAATAACTTCTTGACCCCTTTTTAAATTTTGTATTTAACGAACGTTTGCTGAGTGCCTCCCCTGTGTGTGCCATGTGCTGGGGAGAGCACTGAGGGAGCCAGTCCCAGCCCTGCCTTCATGGGCTCACAGTCCAGTAGGGGAAACACACTTGTCACCAGACAGTGATGACCCAGAATGATCAGAGCCGGAATGAGGGAAGTCTAGTGGACTTGGAAGCTCAGGGGTGGGTGGGAAAAAGCCATAGTATGTTCAAAGGCTTGAAGGCACAAGTTTGCATTTTGCTCTTCCTATTGCTTAAAACTCAAAGGGAGAGGTTCCGTCCTCCAATCAGCAGCCATGTTCTGAGCACCTGTGGTGTGTAAAACCAACATCTGAGAGGCAGCTGCAGAAGTGGGTAAAGGCCAGGTTGGTCCCTCGGAGGAGGCACCCCAGTTCCATTGGGTCTTTCTGTTCCCACCCCCAGGAAGGCCACCCTGGCTGACATTGTGGAGCAGCTGCAGGAGAAAGAGGCAGGCCCAGGGCTCCCTGTTGGGGTAAGTTAAGCCTAGGGATGGGTGGGGAATGGAGAACTCTGCAGTGCAGTCGTCTGGATCCCAGAAACACCAGGGTCTAACCCTGGGTAACCCCCTCCAGTTGAACCCTGCAGAGAGGCTCTCCAGGGATGGAGAGGGTCCCCAGATGCCTCCCCCTATTTTCTCCCTTAGAAAGATTAGGCCACCGACCTTAGAGACTCCTCCCTCCTACTCACTCACTCACTCTCTCCAGAGTCTTTCCACATCTGCTCTGGACTCCCTCTCCAGTCCAGAGGGGAATCTCAAATTTCCTTACAGACAGCCACACACAGAGAAGAAAGCCCAGATTCCTCCTACCGACAGACAGCTGGGGCAGCCCTGTGCTGGCTTCCCACCTTCATGACCCCCCATCCCCAAGAGCAAAAGGGATTCCAAACCTACGAGTCCTGGCAGCCCCCAGGTCCTCCCATACTCGCCCCCAAGACAGAATGGCCCTGCAGACAGATAGCACCCCCAGGCCCACGAATTCCCCCAGATGGCCCCACACCCGACTTTGCACAGCACCCCTCTTTCCCCTCCCTTCACACAGACATCGCTGCCTCAGCCTCGAGAACTACCGCCCGGCCGCCTGCCCAACGGGCTTGAGCCTCCCGAACGGACACCTCGGCCAGACCGGCCGCGGGCGCGGGACCGGCCCAAGCCCCGACGACGGCCGCGGCCCCGAGAGGGTGGTGAAGGCGGGGGAAGCCGGCGCTCGCGCTCGGCCCCGGCCCAGGGCGGCTCCGCCCCCGCGCCTCCGCCACCACCCACCCACACAGTGCAGCACGAGGGCTTCCTGCTGCGCAAGCGTGAGCTCGACGCTAACCGCAAGTCGTCCAATCGGTGAGCATGTGGGCGCGGCTTTAGAAGGCGAGTTCCAAGCTCAGAATATCCGGTAAATAAATAGGTAGGAGTGAGAAGGGCGTCTCACCAGTGGCTGGGGGCGGGGCTTAATTTAAAGTAATCAAACAATGAACAGGAGTGGGGTCTGAAGCTAGTGTGGCCAATGGGTGAGTGGGTGGAGCTTAGATGAGGGCGGGAACTGAAGAAAATGTTCCTAATTGAATAAATTGCGACCCAATATTATAGCAAGCAACCCAGGAGTTAGTTAAAGCTAATAGCAAATTGGATGTGGGGTCTAGTCTAGAGGGTTTCAATGTCTCACGAGGTAAAGCCTGGAGAGGTCCATCCAACCAATTAATGGGGTGGGTCCACACACGAAGTTTTAAATTGAGGGAAAATCTGAGACGGTGCGGAGCCCAAACTCTGAGGGCTGAGGGCATCTCATATCGATATCCAAAAGGGGGCTTAACGGTG
Source organism: Anoura caudifer (assembly GCA_004027475.1). NCBI lineage: Eukaryota > Metazoa > Chordata > Mammalia > Chiroptera > Phyllostomidae > Anoura > Anoura caudifer. Next base: position 46,375 of record PVKU01006456.1, read on the forward strand.
GTGTATTTATTCTTGGAGTCCAGCTTCTGGTTGCCCAGCCCTTATTTGTCCAGCTGGGAGGCAGAAGCTGGGAAGTGGTGAAGCCAAAAAGGGTAACAGCGCTGGCCAATGAGCAGAGTGAATCTAGATCACGACATGAAATGGGCAAAACAGACTGAGATTGCCTGTGGGGTCTCAGGTAGTCTTTCTTTTTTTGTGCTGGGGCCAAGATAGGAATAATCAGGGGTACTTCCTCCTCCCTGGTTGGGGCTTTGGCTGAATGAGGAGAAGAATTCTTCATTCCAAGCAGTAGACCACTAAGCTTCCATTCCAGGAGCTTCCATGGGAGGTAGAGGAGTGGCTGGGAACATGCCCAAGCAACAGGCTTATAAAGGAGATGGCTTAAGTTTTCCCTTCTAGAAATTCAGTGTGAGAGCATATTAGGAAGGGCAAACCCAGCAGAGCCAGCCTGAGCAAAGACTGGGTACTGAGAGATTTAGACCCTGCCCTCAGCTCAGGAACACCCAAGGCATATGGCCCCTGTAGAGCAAAGGCCCTGAGGGAGGAAGACTCTGACAGATTCAACCCATGAAAGATGTTGATGAAGAGGACCCAGGCAGAGTGCTGCAGTGCTGCCTTGAGCCCTGTCTCATTTTCCCAGGTCGTGGGTGAGCCTGTACTGCGTGCTCAGCAAGGGGGAACTAGGCTTCTACAAGGATGCCAAAGGCCCGGCATCTGGGGGCACTCATGGTGGGGAGCCACTGCTCAGCCTGCACAAGGCCACCAGCGAGGTGGCTAGTGACTACAAGAAAAAGAAGCATGTCTTCAAGCTTCAGTGAGACTCCCAATGGGCCAGAGGGAGGGATCCAAGCCCCAGCTGTCTCCTCCCAGCAGTCCCCTACTCCCTTGGAAAAACAGTTGGTGGAAGGGTGGGCCAAGCCACTACCCCAGATCCCCCAAGTCCTGTGTCCCCTCCTACAGGACCCAGGATGGCAGCGAGTTTTTGCTCCAAGCTAAAGATGAGGTGAGATCTGGTTCTTTCCTTGCCTTATTTGGACCTCAGGGACCACCTGGCTGGCTGATTCCTAGCCCAGAGTGATGGGGCTGTGACGGGGAAACATAAGCTAGAGTTACCAGGGCTGTAATGGGAAAGGCCACGGGCAGAAAAAGCCGGGAAGAAGTTCCTAACCTACCTAAGGGGGCAATCAGTGAGTAAGGGGTAAGTGGCAGATTAGGGGGCCTGCCTGGAGTCCCCAGGACAAAGTCGAACCTCCTTGCCTCTGCCTATGAGGTAATGTTGGAAAGATAAGAGAGGAGGAATTAGCTATAAATAAATAAATAAATAAATAAATAAATAAATAAATAAATGGAGGAGGCTGAGGGGGTTGATACAGGCAGATGGAACAGCAAGTGCAAAGAACTAGAGGTGCAGAATTGCAAAGCATTAACTATGCTTGAGGAGAGCTCAAGGAGAGGTTTGCAGGGGCTGGATTTTGTGATCCAGAGGAGGTTGGGTTTTCCCCAAGGGCACTGGGAAGCCCTGGCAGAGTATTGAGCAAGGGAGGGTTACCGTGTTACATAAGAAAGATCCCTTTGACTACCACATGCAGGGTAGATTGGAGAGGGCAAGAGTGGAGGTGTGAACCTTGGAGGTGGCCAGGACAGGGACTCAAGAGGGAGAGCACAGGCTAAACCTTGGCAGGCCTGTGTCAAGGGGAGGAGGAGGTGAGTGAGAAAGATAGGAATGTGAGTGGACCTTGGGACTAGGGACCTTGGGAAAAGGACAGAGGAGGAGGAGCAGGCATGGAGGCGGTTTGAAGAGATTTTGAAAATAGTAACTTTTTATTTCATTCATTCTCACGAGAGGTTATGAAATAAGTCTTTATTCTCTCCATGACTCCTTTATTTATCTTTAAAATGGAGATAAAAATAGTTTTTCATCATAGGGTTAGTGTGAGAATTAAATAAGTTTATACATGTTGAGTACTACTTACAAGGCCTAGTAAGTGCTCTCCCTATATAAGTGTCTGCCGATATTAATCGGCCTCCTCTCTTAGAAATACCGACTCTGTGCTCTGTTTCCTCTCTTCAGGAGGAGATGAATGGCTGGCTGGAGGCTGTAGCCGCCTCAGTGGCAGAACATGCGGAGATCGCCCGCTGGGGACAGACACTACCCACTACCTCGTCTACAGACGAGGGCAACCCCAAGCGGGAGACAGGGGAACGCAGGGCCAGTGGGCGCCGGAAGTGACTTCCCACACCCAGGACCTGACACAACTCCCCGCCCCTCCTCTCCGCACTGTGGGCACAAAGACACTTTTTCTTCCGTAGGGGCGGGAGCCCCTAGTCCCACCAACACTGCGGACGCGCTTTGATGGGCAATGGAAAGGAGGGGACTTCTCCTGCACCCCCAAAAGTGGTGGGGGGATTGCCGCCCCTATAGCCATATCTCTGTCCCTTCCCGCTCGCCATCCCCACCCCAGGTGCTGGGGCCCTATTATTTTTATGCAATAATTGAGCTTGGGGGAGCGGGTAAGGGGCCCGTTGAGCCAAGCCCCCTGCCTGGATCCCCAGATCCTGCCCCAGGAAGCTGGGGTGGTAGGGGCGATAATTTCTGCCCCCCTCTCCACCCTAGGGATGGGTATGGGGGCGCTGGTGAGGTCCCCTGGACCATCCAGGGTGCTAGGGGGTGGGGAGGGGACGGCCCCTCCCCGCCTTTACCTCACTTCCAATGCTGCCTTGATCTCTGTCTGGGAAGGAGGAGTGAAGGGGCCCAAGCCCCCGCACTCCGCCGTCTCAGAGCCATGCGGTTAATTCCTGACAGTTTATTTTTGCAAAACGTGGACCACTTCCTCCCACCCTACACCCCCGCCCCGCATCCGCGAAGGCATTAAATGGGAGGGACGTCAAAGCTCAAAACAGTCTTCCTCTTTCCTCCACCCCTCCAGTGGTCAATGCCACTTTGTTAGGGGAGGGGCGAGGGGAAGCCCTCCCCCTGCATGCTTCAGGCTGAAGCACCTTTCAGGAGAGTGGGGGGAACCGGGTTGTGGGCAGCCCCGTGACCTCCTGGAGAAGTCGCTGGGGCTCGGGGGTGTGGGGCGGTGTGGCAGGCGCACACTGTATGTACCTATAATAAATCCTTTGGCTTTGACGATCTATCCTGGTTCGCGTTTCATGGGCTGCGCCTGGGGGTATGGGAGCGGGGAGAGACTGTGGCTGTGGAGAACCCCTGGGTGTGGACTAATATCGGGGTCTAAACACGTTCTCTGGACGAAGCATTTGGATGCCATTCTGAAAATGGGAACCCCAAACTAAACAACTAACTAATCTTCCCCAAAGGAGCCGCCGGGTCCGCCCCGTCCGGGACAGGAAAGGCGGGCCCCCTTTAAGGAGGCGGAGACTTTAACTGCGAAGGATGAGTGCTTTGCCCAATCGCCGGCGGCTCTGGGGGTTTCTTGCCCAATGAACAAAGCCGTGAGGGCGGGGGCGGGGAGACACCCGGAAGCGGGTACACACCGGCCGGCTAGCCCGCGGGCCATGGCAGCAGCCGCCCCTGCGGCGGAAGGGTTCCCGGGACGGGGGCCTCCTGGAGAGGTGATTCATCTGAACGTGGGAGGCAAGAGGTGAGTTTAGGAGATACCTGAGTCCCCACACTTGGGGGCGGCGAGCGGGGTGGGAGAAGTCGCTTCTCCCGGGGAAACCTGTTCTCAAGGATTGCTCCGCCCCCTGAGGGAGGTGCGGGAGGCTGGACTAGCGCCCAAGGAGTGTAGAGAATTCACCTGGCCCTGGGGTAGGGGACCGTAGTTCTTACCCTCCCTGCATCACCTCTCGTCCGCTCACCTTCCCACCTTCCCCGCACAGATTCAGTACCTCTCGCCAGACTCTCACCTGGATACCAGACTCCTTCTTCTCCAGGTGGTTGGGAGAGCGAGTTTGGGACGGGGAGGGGCAGGAGGAGAAGGTATGGGGAGACCTCATGCCCCCACCCCGCACGTACACACTCCGACCCGTGACACCTGCCCTGTGTCGCTTCCCTGCAGTCTTCTGAGCGGACGCATCTCAACACTGAAAGATGAGACCGGAGCTGTGAGTAGGGCAAGACCTGTAATGGGGCAGCGGGTAGGAGGAGGGACAGATCTCCCACTTATCCCCTCTCTTTGCGCCATACATCCTCTGCACCCCTTCCCCGCAGATCTTCATCGACAGGGACCCCACGGTCTTCGCCCCTATCCTCAACTTTCTGCGAACCAAAGAGTTGGACCCCAGGTTGGCATGGAGGCTGAAGGGGTGTCCCCTACCATCTTCGTCCCCTGAGAAATTTCTTCTTCCCTTCAGAATGTTCACTTAAACTCCTTGGTCATATTTAAATTGTGCGTCCTTACAATTCCCCACAAACACACACATATTTAGCAGCCATGTCATCACCCATCAAAATTTTCCACCTCTTGGGATTCTCTGCAGTTTTGAGTACTTTCTTCTCAGAATTCTATGCCCATTCCCACCAACCAGACCCTGACCCCTGGTCATTTCACTACCCAGGGGTGTCCACGGTTCCAGCCTCCTTCACGAAGCCCATTTCTATGGGCTCACTCCTCTGGGTAAGTGGGGGCTCCATTAGCATCCTCAATGAATAGAAAACCAGCTCTCTAGTGATGCTCCTCCATCCCTCTCACTCCTGAAAGAAGGTTGGGTTAGAGCTGACAGCCCTGGATTTGGTCCTGGGTCTCAGGGGAGTGGTCGTGTTCTGTGGAGAAAGAGATGGGGGAGAGGGGAAAGAATTGGACTCAGTACCTGCCAAGACCCATCCTTCAAGTCTTTCCGCCTCAGTTCGTCGTCTACAGCTGCGGGAGGAGTTGGATCGCTCTTCTTGTGGAAACGTTCTCTTCAATGGTTACCTGCCTCCACCAGGTGGGCACTACTAAGGGATGGAATAAGCTTTGCTGATTGGTAGAAGGAAGAGAGGGGGAAATTCAATTTATGGCTTTATTTCCCTAACCTTAATCAATACTTATGACTTTCATGAAGTTTGCCAAATATGAAGACCTATGCTATTGTTTTTTTTTTTAAGATTTTGTTTATTTATTTTTAGAGAGAGGATAAGGGGGAGAGAAATCCCAGTGTGTGGTTGCCCCTCACACGTCCCCCACTGGGGACCTGGCCTGCAACTTGGGCATGTGCCCTGACTGAGAATTGAACCAGCGACCCTTTGGTTTGCAAGCCCATGCTCAATTCACTGAGCTGCACCAACCAGGGCTATGCTATTGTTTTTTTAACTTAGCTCTGCCTTGTTTTTTTAAAAATCATTTTAAATAGAAGCTAAATATCACTACTTTTCTACTATAAATACGTAAACACAAGAATAAGACCCAAACATAACAGTGTTATTAAACGCTGACTAGATGCTCTTTTCTGCCAAGGTAACAAGCTTCCATTTCTTAAAAGGAAAGATTAGCAAATATTGAAGAGATAATCAATATCATGGCTTTCTAAACTGATTCTTCTTTTGTGATGGGCCGAAAGGAACTAAAAGGGAGCAACTTGCTGTGTGATTCAGTTTCACTTAAGGCAGTGTCCCCACACCACCTAACTTCTTTTCATCAAAAGACTGTGGTCCTGGCTGGTGTGGCTCAGTGGATTGAGTGTCAGCCTACAGACCAGAAGGTTGCTACTTCGATTCCCAGTCAGGGCACATGCCTAGGTTGCAGGTCAGGTCTCCAGTTGGGGGCGCATGAGAGGTAACGACACATTGATATTTCTCTCCCTCTTTCTCCCTTCCTTCCCCTCTGTCTAAAAAAAAAAATAAAATAAAATCTAAAAAAAAAAAAAAGACTGTGTTCCACACATGGGGAAATCAATATCTGGCTATTTTAAGGGCTTGCTATATGGCCACTATTACAATTATTACAGTTATTGTCACTCTGCCCCTTCTCCCTGCCATAGTGTTCCCAATGAAGCGGCGGAACCGGCACAGCCTGGTGGGACCCCAGCAGACGGGGGGACGCCCAGCGCCTGTTCGAAGGAGCAACACCATGCCCCCCAACCTGGGCAATGCAGGGCTTCTGGGCCGAATGCTGGATGAGAAAACCCCTCCCTCCCTATCAGGTATGCTTCTGTCTCCTGGGAGGCTAGGACAGCCAGTGGAATCCCTGCGCCCCTGTGCTGATCTTTGCTCTCCCCTCTAAGGGCTACCGGAGGAACCAGGGATGGTGCGCCTCGTATGTGGACACCACAACTGGATCGCTGTGGCCTATACCCAGTTTCTTGTCTGTTACAGGTGCTTGGGGAGGGTGGTGGTAGGAGGCTTTGAGCCCTCTTGATGGGGAGGGCTTGGGGTGAGGGTTAATATGTCCCCCAATTCTCCAGGCTGAAGGAAGCCTCTGGCTGGCAGCTAGTGTTTTCCAGTCCCCGCCTGGACTGGCCCATCGAGCGACTGGCACTCACAGCCCGGGTACTCAGTGGGGCTTTGGGTGAGCATGACAAGATGGTAGCAGCAGCCACAGGCAGCGAGATCCTTCTGTGGGCTCTGCAGGCAGAAGGCGGTGGCTCTGAGATAGGTATGGCACCAGGCTTTTTCCAGAAGCTTCTGTCCTGTAGAATTCTATTCCCATCTGTGGTCTGTTAGAATTTCTACCCCATTAGCATTGTGTGGCCTTTTAAAATAACCTGCTCTACAGTTCTCCAACCCATAAGAGTTCTTTGCATTATTGGGATGTTCCAACACTTTAGAATTCTGTATCCTGTTAGAATTCCTTGGCCTGGTAGAAAAATCCACCCACATACAATTCTGTCAGAATTCACTGCCCTGTTAGATTTCTTTGCTTTGCTGGAATTCTTCATGCCAGTGGAATGCCAAGCCTATTAGACTCTGCATTCTCATTAAAAATCTGACTTGTTAACTAATCTGTTCCCTAGTAAACCTTGATTCTCAGGAGAACTCCTGTAATTCCTAATGGAATCCTCTACCTTGTGAGGATTCCATGGCCAGCTGACTCCTCTGGGCCTTGGAACTCTTCCTGCCATCCTTCTTCTCCCCCACGAAGCAGGGTCCTGGCTGACTGCCCCTTTCCCTCAACAGGAGTCTTCCATTTGGGGGTACCTGTGGAGGCCTTATTCTTTGTTGGGAACCAGCTGATCGCTACGAGCCACACAGGGCGCATCGGGGTGTGGAATGCTGTCACCAAGCACTGGCAGGTCAGAGTGCTGGCTCTCCCTTTCCCCGGTGTCCAGACTACACACACCTCTTAGGTGGGGTTTCTTTCTGCCCTACCCCACCTGGACAGAGCCAGCCAGCCCAGCAGTGGGCCAGAGCCTGGGCATGTGTGTTCAAGGCCCAAGGAGCATCAGGGAGGCCTTCCTGGAGGACGGACTGCCAGGCTTACAGGAAAGAGGGGTGGGTTTGGAAAGGAGAGAGAATTTTTCAGGCACTGGATGGGGGAGCAGGTGAGGGGAGATGGTATAAGAGACAGAAACCCAGAGAGACACATGCAGATGTCTGTCATTCTTTCTGCATCCACCCCTAGCCTTGTCCAAACTGTAAAGAAAGTACACCTGCAGTGTTGTTTTCTTCTGCTAGAGTATGAGTGTTTGAGAGAGAGACAGACAGACAAGCAGAGAAAGGAGGGAGGAAGAGAGAGACGAGGGGAGAGACAGAAAAGTGGAAAGAGGTGACAGAGAGCAACCAGGACTGAATGCCTGTGGTAGATGAAGGGACCCAAAGAATGGACAGAGATGAATAGAGAAGTATCAGAGATACAGCATCCAGGAGAAGCCCAGAAATAGAAGCACTGACCAAGAGACATTTAGAGATAGAAACAGATCGAGACAGGCCTAGAGCAGGCAAGGCAGGAGAGAAGTGGACCTAGAAACTCTTGGTGGGCTCTTGGGGGTGGTGGTGAGGGTGTGCAGGGAGCTGCAGAGGCAAGGCCGGGAGGGACTCCCGGCCACAGTCTGCCCTGCCCCCAGGTCCAGGAAGTGCAACCCATCACCAGCTACGATGCAGCAGGCTCCTTCCTCCTCCTGGGCTGCAACAATGGCTCCATCTACTACGTGGGTGAGCAGCATGTGCCTGAGCACCTCCCCTGGAAATTGCGAGAGGAGGGGAGAGGCTGGGGTGCCTTGAACAAACCTGCTGTATCCTCCTTGCCCATCACAGATGTGCAGAAGTTTCCCCTGCGAATGAAGGACAATGACCTCCTTGTCAGCGAGCTCTACCGGGACCCAGCAGAAGACGGGGTCACAGCCCTCAGCGTCTACCTCACCCCCAAGACCAGTAAGCTATGACATGGCTCCCCACCACCAACGGTGGCCAGCCCCAGCCCATAGCTGTCTCCCCACTGCTCGTGTGGTGTGACCCAGTGAGATTTAATAGAAGAGGGGACAGATTTACCTGTCACTTAGTCATTCAGCAAATACTCACTGAGCACCACTTGTATGGAACACCACTGAGCAATGTTCTAGACACTGGGTGGCGGCAGGCCTCCCCACCAATGGCAGAGTTGACCACTAGCTGTTCATCTGTGGGTTCCTTCCCCATCTCTGCGACTGGGGCATGATGCTTGTGTGCCCCTAAAACAAAGAGGAGGCACATTTTACAGTGGACCAAGCTGAGTTTTCTCACTTGAGACAGTTGTTTTTTGTTTTGTTTCCTTGACCTCAAATAGAAAAATACTTGATTTTTATTTGATTCTGTTGAGATATCATTTACATACCATAAAATTCACCATTTTAAAGTGTGTGATTTGGTGGTTTTTATTTTTTTAAATTTTCTTTTATCTTTGTGGGTTTTTTTTTTAAAGATTTGAATTATTTAATTTATTTTAGCAAGAGAGGAGGGAGAAAGAAAGAGTGAAACATTGAAGTGTGAGAGAAACATTGATCGGTTGCTTCTTGCACAGCCTTAGCCAGGGACCTGGCCCGCATGTGCCCGGCATGTGCCCCATCAGGAGTCGAACCGGTGACCTTGTGGTTCACAGGCTGATACTCAGTCCACTGAGGCACACCAGCCAGGGCACTTGGTGATTTTTAGTAGATTCACAATGTTGTGCAGCCGTCACTAGTATCTAATTCCAGAATATGACTTTTTGTCACCCCAAAAAGAAACTCTGAACTTGTTAGCAATCATACCCCATTCCTGCCTCCTGACAGCCCCTGGAAACCTAATCTACTTTTTGTCTCTATGGAGTTACCTCTTCTGGACATTTCATGCAAAGGGAATCATACAATATGCGGCTTTTGGGTCTGCCTTTTTATACTTAGCATAATGGTTCATTATTTTATTTTATTTATTGGTAAGTGCTTTCTGGATCTTAGGATATCTTTGCCTACCTCCAGGTTGTAAAGATTTCCCACTGTATTTTCTTCTAGAAGCTTTGTGTTTTAACATTTTTATGTAGGCCTCTGTTTCACTTTGAATTAGCTGGTATATGCAGTGGGAGGTAGGGTTATGGTACATTTTTTTCTAGCAGGAATGAATTAATATTACACCTAACTTCACAGCGTGTCATCGTGTAAGGCCCCTTTCTTCTTTTTAATTTACATAGAGTTGGTGTATAATACATTAGTTATATTAGTTTCAGGTGTACGATATAGTGATTCAACATTTTCATATCTTATGCTGTGAACACCCCACAATTCTGGCAACGTGCAAACTATCACAGTATTATTGACTATATTCCCCTTCACCTTTTTACCCATCCCCAACCTATAAGGCCCCTTCCTTATTTATTTATCCCTGCCCTCCCCATTGTATGCTACTGTTCTGTCATGACTAACATTTATGTGTTCATGTGTGTGCGCCCTTACAAAATGGGCGTCATGGAGAGGCTGGAGTTTGTGTGAAAGCACCAGGTGTCTGCCTCAGTTGTCCTCTTGTTTTGTCTGCCTTGCCCTGGGTCTCATGTCCATCCATGTGGTGGTGCATAACCCCAATCCACTGCTTTCAACGGCACAAATATTACCCCACCCCTAGTCCTTTAGATGGTTCATGCAGCCTGTGGCACTTGCGAAATAACTCTTCCCTTCTGGAAAGCTGGCGAGGGCAGGGAGTCCCTCAAATGCACTGGGTTGCACGTCCTCATCTTGCTGTCTGTCTGTTCATATATGTCTTTGCTTCTCTCTCTCATTCCGCCGCTGTCCGTGCTTGTCTCTCTGTCTGTAGCCCTCGCCGTAACTCATTTGCCCAGCTCCCAGTCTCCCCATTTCTGTGGTCTCTCTCTCTCTCTCCCCTCTCATGTCAGGTCTGCCTCTTCACCTTAACGTCTGTATCTCTCTCTCGCTGACCCGTCACTCTGCGTCCCTGTTCCTCCATCTCTACACATCCTTACCCGCCTGTTTTCATCCTTTTCTCTCTCCTTGCTTCCTGACTCTCTGTTCTTCGTCTGTCTGTCTGTCTGTCTGTGTGTCTCTGCCTTGGTTTCTGCCTTGCTGCGACCCTGTCCCTCTCTTCGTCACCAGGTGACAGTGGGAACTGGATCGAGATTGCCTACGGCACCAGCTCAGGGGGGGTGCGGGTCATCGTGCAGCACCCCGAGACGGTGGGCTCCGGGCCGCAGCTCTTCCAGACCTTCACTGTGCACCGCAGCCCCGTCACCAAGATCATGCTGTCAGAGAAGCATCTCATCTCAGGTGGGCCTGCTGGGCTGCCCGTGCCCTCTCCCTGCGGGCGGGTGGCAGTGATGGGAGTGTGCGGCCAGGTGGAGGAGGGTTTCCACTGGGGAGGGACGTTGTATAGGGAGAGACCTACGGGTGAGAGAAGCTAGACCTGCGACAGTAGTTGCAGAAGTAAGAGGACACTATAAAGGGGACGAGTTTGAGGGAGTAAATAATTTATCAATTCAACAGATGTCTGTTGAACACCTACTGTGTGCCAGGCACACATAGTGATGAGTGAGACAGGCTGAGTCCCTACCCCAGTGGAGCAGATGTTCTTGTGGGGATGGCAGACAAATTAATAAAAAATGTAAATCGATGGCAGGCAGTAATGAGGGCTATGGAGAAAGACAAAGCTGTGTGAGTGGCTAGAGATTGCCAGGGTCACAGGATAGTGTGTGGTACTGGGAAGGCCATTCTGAGGAGGGGACTTTAAGCAGAAATGAGCAAATGAACAGCGCATACCGGTGGGGACAAGCATTATAGGCAGAGGGAACAGGCATGGCAAAGGATATGCGGTGGGAGGATGTTTGATATATCTGAGGAAAAGCAGGAACCCCCTGTGCGCAGAGCGGAGTGGGCAAGGGAGAAGGTAGATTGATGGGGGTGGGTCAGTAGGACCTTGTGAGCCACAGAGAAAACTGTGTCCTTGGCCCGACTAAGATGGTGCCACAGGAGGGGTCTGGGACAGGAGGGCTGTGACCTGATGCAGGTGTGTGTAGGCTCCCTCTGGCTGCATGTGGGACAGACGGTGGGGACAGGGCCGGAGCAGGGAGCAGAGAGAAGAGGCGGCTGCAATGGTCCAGGCAGGAGATGAGACGAACAGGAGCAGCTGGAGGCAGTGGACAGGGTAAGGTGAGATCAGACTCTGAATGGTTTTGGAAGCAGAGCCAACAGGATTTTTGACCATTTAGAATTCGGAGAAAGAACTCAGAGGGATCTGAATCCTCACACCTCTGAAAGTTGGTCCTCCTGGGCTGTGAAAGGTGGGCAGCAACAGCCCTCCTGACCTGCTGCCCTCTGCCCCTCAGTCTGTGCTGACAACAACCACGTGCGGACGTGGTCTGTGACTCGCTTCCGTGGCATGATTTCCACCCAGCCGGGTTCCACCCCACTCGCTTCCTTCAAGATCCTGGCTCTGGAGTCGGCTGACGGGCATGGCGGCTGCAGTGCTGGCAATGACATTGGTGCTTCCTAGCCCCTAACTGCCTACCCCACAGACCCCTGTTGGCCTCCGTTGACCCCCATCTGACCGCTTTTGACCTTTCTTTACTCCCAGCTCCTCCTGTTCAGTTCTGTTGCCCCCACTGATTCCTGCTAACTGCCCCCTGACCTGGGACCACCCCCATCCCTGATGTACCTGAACCCTGTTGAATGTTGCTGACCCTCAGCCCTCTCTGACCCCACCCAACTTCAGCAATTTAGGGTTGGGGACCTAGTCCTGGGATGGGCCGGAGCCTCGGGGTCTGGAGGTCCCAGGCACTCAGCAGGCCTGACCCTTGTGCCTGCCTGGCCCAGGTCCCTATGGCGAGCGGGATGACCAGCAGGTGTTCATTCAGAAGGTGGTGCCAAGCGCCAGCCAGCTTTTTGTGCGTCTTTCATCCACTGGCCAGCGGTGAGGACCGTTCATCAAACGGAGAGGGTGGTCAGAGGAGAAGGCAAGAGGCTGGCTGTGTTATGGCTGCCAGAAGGAGGCCTCAGCCAAGTGTCTTGAAAGAAGCAGGGGCTAGTGGGGAGCAGAGCCTGGTCTGGGTTGGGGGGCTGGAGGCAGCAAAGGTGTGACACACACACTGGCGGGAGAGAAGTTGGGGAAAGTGGCACATGTGGCGGGCCTTAGAGACTGCCCTGTGTAGTCAGGGCAGGACAGGGGCCCGGGCAGAGGGGCCAGGGTGGAGTTGGGGCGGGGGGGGGGGGGGGGGGGGGGGGGGGGGGGGGGGGGGGGGGGGGGGGGGGGGGGGGGGGGGGGGGGGGGGGGGGGAAGCTGTAGAAGGGGGTTGGATCTAGCCTGGGAAGGAGGCCAGAGATGGTTTTCTTGAAGAGGAGACGGAGCTGAGGCCTTGAGGATAAATAGAAGTGAGTGTGCCAGGCTGAAGGAACAGCATGTGCAAAGGCTAGGAATGGCTAAGTAGGGTAACCAGTGAAGTGCCCATGGCCTCTGGGGGCCAGAGCACAGGACTGTAGGTGAGCAGTGGGGCTGCTGAGGGGCCGGGCCTTGGCGATTGAATGCAGGAGCTGAGACTGTCCTGCAGGTCCTTGGAGCCATGGCTGCTGTGACAGGGACAGACTGGCATTTGGATAGGAGGCCAGGAGGCCAGTGAGGGGCCTGGCTGGAGAGGGCAGGCTTGCCAGGGCAACGTGTTAGGTTGGGTGGAGGAGCCGTGGAAGACATGCAGGAGCCTGAGGGACTGATACAATGAGATGAGGGAGGCACCTAGGGTGAGACTCGGGCCTTTCCTGGGGTAGGAACAGGGGGAGCAGCAGATTTGGCGGAGAGTCCTGAGGCCCACATGGGACACATGGCAAGTGTGAAGGCAGGGGACATCCAAGGAGCTGCTGGCCCCACAGGGCTAGAACCCAAGAAAGTAGATTGGAGAAAGATGGAGAAGCCTGAGGGTGGAGCAGCAGGAAAGGAAGCCACAGTGGTGGGGCCTGTGGCCTAGGACAGGTGTAAGGATGAGAAGAGGGAGCAGGTCAGGCCCTGGTGTGACCAGGGTGACTCCCTCCCTCCCTTGCAGGGTGTGCTCCGTGCGCTCCGTGGATGGCTCGCCCACCACCGCCTTCACAGTGCTGGAGTGCGAGGGATCCCGGAGGCTTGGCTCTCGGCCCCGGCGCTACCTGCTCACTGGCCAGGCCAACGGCAGCCTGGCCATGTGGGACCTCACCACCGCCATGGATGGCCTCGGCCAGGCCCCTGGTACTCCCCACCCCACCTCAGGCCTGTCCCAAGCCTCACAGACTCACCCTGAACCCCTCTCCATATCCTCCTTCATCACGATCTCCCTCCTCAAGCTCTTGCCCTCTGACCCTTTCCTCTGCCTGCCAATCCCTCCTTGCCCTTACTTTTTAACTCCTCTCAGTTTCTGACCCCTGTCCCTTGACCTCTGCATCTTTTCTCCTGACCTCAACCCTTGCACTTCACCTTTTCCCTTGCCCTGCAATCCTCATCTTGTTCCCTGAGCCCCGCTTCCTGCTTCCTTGCCCCCCAGCAGGTGGCCTGACAGCGGAGGAGCTGATGGAACAGCTGGAGCAGTGTGACCTGGCCCCACTCGCGTCCTCCAGGGGCTCTCTCCCTAGCCCCTCCCCTCGCACTTCTCTCACCAGGTAGGCATGGCTCCACTCCCCCTTCTGTGCCACAAGGGGAAGGACAGAACACGGTGGCCTTGGTGGGAGTGAGCAGCCTAGTTGCCTTCTGATGGCCTGCACTGACTCTCATCACCCCTGCAGTCTCCACTCAGCCTCCAGCAGCACCTCCCTATCCGGTCGCCGGGGGAGCCCCAGCCCCCCACAGGCTGAGGTCCGGCGCCGTGGGGGAGGCAGCTTCGTGGAACGCTGCCAGGAACTGGTACGCAGTGGGCCAGAGCCCCGACGGCCACCGACACCAGCCCCCCGGCCCTCCACAGGTCTCGGGGCTCCCCTTGCACCCCCCAAGATGAAACTCAATGAAACTTCCTTCTGAGTGCAGCTGCCATGGTGCCTTTGGATACCCAGGTCCTGGGGACTCTGGTTCCTCCCTGCTTCCTGTCAGAGCCCTGGGTTCAGGGCCAGGGCCTCCTTGGAGTGGTCACTGTTACTAGATCCCCCTATCCCTTTTCTGGAGCCAAAGTCATCCTCGCCTAATAAAGTTCTCACTGCCAACATCTTCCTTACATTCTTAGAGGATTTGGGGATCCCCCAGGGAAAGGGTGAGAGAGCTGTGGGGCCCTTCTCTGGCTGTAGACTCAGAGACATCTGTCTCTCCTGGTTTAAGCAAAAAAGGAAATGTATAGGCTTACAGTCCAGTTCAGGCATGGCTGGATCCAGGGGTTCTCAGTCAGGCTTTCCCTCTCTGTGCCAAAATAACTCCAGGTAGTTCCTTAGCAACTGTATTCTCTCTAGCAGCCACAGAAACCGTAAGATTGAATTGGCTTGAATTGAGTCAGATGACCATCCCCGAACCAATCATTACGGCCAGGTGAGGTCACCTCCATGTTGACAATGGAGCAGGATTTCTTGAAAAGTAAATCAGGGTTTTGAATGGCTACAGGTCAGCATAAACACAGACGTTGTTGCCGCATCCTTAACATTTGTACTCCAAACCTCAGCATTCCCAACACCTTGCCCACATCCCTGGCTGCCCAGTCTTTCACCTCTTTGCTGCCCACACCTGAGAAGGTATGTGATAGGTTCAGCTCACCACAGCCTGACATCCTTGGGATCTTCCCTCAAATAATACCTGTTCCTATGGAAACTCCTCAGGGAAATTTTCAGCATCTTTTCCTTGGACCAATGAAAAGGAGAGAAAGTGGGCCAATAAAGGATTTCAGGATATGCTAATTGTAGAATCCCAGAGTTTCTGGAATGCAAGAGCTTCTGTAACATGTTGGAGAGGAGTCTAGAATGTTAGAGAATCTAGAATACAAGGATATTCTAGAGTTCTAGTGGATGGACAATTTTAGGGTTCTCCCCTGCATTTCAGAGCATCCAGACTAGAAGTGTCTTGACAACAAGGACCTGGAAAGTCAGTAATTCTAAAATGGGAATGTTCTAGAAGGCCTATGAATCTACACTAGTAGGAATATTTTCCATGCCAGGGATTATGGAATGCTGAGAGTTATAAAAGAGAAGAATCTGGATTATGAGAAAATCTAGGGCTTTTCTGGAATGTCAACTTTTCTAGATCACTGGATGGTTTGTTTGCATTCCAAGAGACCCACAATGGCAGGGGGGCTCTGGATGGTCAGAGAATCCAGAACATAAATGGGAGGCCTAAAAGGTGAGTGATTTTTAAAAAATGAGTGTTCTGGAGTGCCTGTGATGCTCAAACTCCAGAAATGTTTTTTTAAATCCTCACCCAAAGATGTTTATTGACTTGAGAAAGAGAGGAAAAAACATTGCTGTGAGAAACATTGATGGCTTGCCTCCTGTACGTGCCTGATGGCAGAGGGCAATGGAACCCCTGCCCTTTGGTGCACAGGATCACACTCCAACCAGGCCACCTGACCAGGGCTAGAAATGTTTTTATCTGCCAGACCACTCAGAACACAGGGGGATGTTTGAATGTTAGGAAGTCTAGGACATAGGAGGCTGTTGGGATGTCAGGGACTCTAGGATATGAGGGTGTTTTGTAATGCTTGCAGGTCTGGCATGTTGAGAGGTGTTTTTTTCCCCCACACCAGAGAATACAGAACACATGTGTTTGTGATTCTAGAACCAAGGGGGATATGTCAGTAAATCTAGAACACTAAAGAGATTTTTGTTAGTTGCTTTGTTCATTAATACAAGGAATAAAACAGTGTTTGTGAGTGCATCCTGGGAGGAAGCTTCTGGAATCCCAGGACTCTAGAACTCTGGGGTTTCTGAAGGGTTGAGAGCAGATTGGGATCCAAGGGGTGACATAGAAATGACCCTGGAGGAGCATTTGAGATCTTGCTTCCCTGCATGTGTGATCGGTTTGGCTCAAATGAACTATAAATACATAAATAAAGAAATAAATAAGGAAGGAAGGAAGAAAGACAGCATGGATGGAACTGGAGAGCATTATGCTAAGTGCAATAAGCCAGGCGGTGAGGGACAGATACCATATGAACGCACCTTTAACTGGAACCTAATCAACAAAACAAGCAAGCAAGCAAAATATAACCAGAGACATGGAAATTAAGAACAATCTGACAGTAACCAAAGGGGAGGTGGGAGGGGATAATGGGGGGAAGGGTTTTCAGGAACAATTATAAAGGACACATGAACAAAACCAAGGGGAGTGGAAGCAGGAGAGGGAGGTGGGGATGGCTGGGGTGGGGGGGAATGGTGGGGAGTAAATGCGGGCAACTGTAATTGAACAACAATAAAATAATTTAAATAAATGAATGAATGAATAATAAATTTTAAAAGCGACTCTGGGTGCCCTAGGAGATAGTGGCACTGATTGGGATTGAGAGCTGGGGACTCCAAATGCTGTGTGGGGGTGGAGGGGGAAAGGGAATCTGACGCCATCCCTGGAAGTTGCAGTGATGAGCCACTGGCTGTTGCCTAGCAACGAGCATTGACGATGCCCTGGATCCCAGGCAGAAGGGAGAAATTTCAGCAGCGCCCCAGCAAATGCTCCAGCCACAGGGTAGGATGTAGGGAGGGGGGCCAACGGGAGGGCAGGGATATGCTGTCCTGCAGGGCTAATAGTGGGGATCGTGAGGGGCTTCACAAAGACAGGGACACGGAGCACATTCAATGGACAGAACCAGGCACTCCATCATCACACTGGGACAGCCCACGAATGCCCCTTAATGGGGCCTGAGTGCTGTTGTTACTGCTTCAAAGGGCTGTGTGTCCCTGAATGGTGGATGGGCCCAGAGTTCTAAGCATCAGTGTAGGATGGAGGCATGGCTTGCTTGTAGGTAGCAGTGATGGTGTGAGTGTGGCTGTGTGAGTCAGCCCAGGTGCCTCACTGTACCATGGAGGGTGAGGAGTCCCCCATGCTTCCTGTATACCTTTCATTGGAAGAAAGAGGGGGATAAAAACAAAGCTGGATCTGTTGCTGCGTCAGTGTGGGGTCAGCCCTCTGGTCCAGGTGGGTGGACCTTCGGAGAGACACACTACAAAACTGAAAACCTTAAGAATTAAACTGCAGTGAGATGGGGCCTGGAAACCTGCAGGCTGGGCAAATGTAAAAGGGGTGGGGCTCGGGATACTAAGTGTGTGAACACTCCCCAGTTGTCTGTGGGAAGGAGTGTGGACTGAAACTTGGGTCACCTAGGGGGCGGGCCTAAAGCCCTGGGGCGGTGCCTTGGAGAGAAGAGAGAAGAGTGGGTTGTGGTTCCGAGGAAAGAAGGTGGGGCTTAAGCCTTGAATCTGTAGTGAAGAGAGGGGACTGGTCTTGATACCCTCTGAAGCCCTGAGCAGGGCTTGGAGCCTGGAACCCCTTAAAGGGGGTATAGGGAGGCCTAAGGTCCTCTGTGGCTTGGGGCTCCTAAAGGTAAAGGGAGGGGACTGGAATTCCCTAGGGAGAATCTGCAATTCTGGGAATTGGAGGGGGTGCTCTTGGGAGTCTTTGAAGATTCTGGCAGAGAAAGGGGTCTGGTACCCTCTAGGGGTGGCCAGTGGAGAGGGGTTCGAGGAGGAGAGCAGAGTCAGGAGCTCTGGGAGTGGAGTCTCTGGGTCCGAGACCACAGCCTTCCGCAGAACCAAGCTACTGCGTGTTGAGCCGGGAACCCTGCAGCACAGGGCCTGTAGAAGGGGTGAATCGGGAAGGTCCAGAATGTGCCTGAGACCTTCAGAGGGGTGGGACTGGGGCCCAGTGCAGGATGCTCTGTCCCCAGAATCCTGAGTGTCTCGCGTGAAAAGTGGACACCTGTGGGGACTTCCAGCATCTACACCAATCAGGGAGCAAATTTTGAACGAACTCTCCCACAACTGCGAGCTGAGCAATGAGGCCAGCGAATGGAAGTCTATATTAGGGGACACTGCCTACGTATGCCTTTCAGTAGTGGGAGGGGTCACAGCACCCCCACACTTGGGCCTCTCCTTCACCAGAGTGTTCACTGAGTCAGTAACCGGCTCCGGGTTCTACCCCACCGCAGGAGAAATCCAGGCCCGCCCCAGCGACCCCCGCCCAACACCTGTCCCTCTAGCCCCGCCCCTGCCGCCTTTCGATTGGCTGCTCCCGCAGCCCCCCGGCGGTACCAGGCTACGATTGGCGGGAAGTTAGCTGCCCGCGACTAGGACAGTGGAGAAAATGAGTCCGCCTCCGGCGGGGTGGTGGGGCTGGGCGGCGCCGAGCCGGACCTGCTGGACAGACGACCTGCTTGGAGCCGGACTCCACGCGGGACACGATGCGGCAGCCTGGCCCCAGCGTCCGCCGCCCCCTCCCGCTGGTGCTGCTGCTGCCCTTCCTCGCAGCCGCGGCCTCCGCCGCCATCCCCAGTCCCAGCCCCAGCCCCAGCCTGGCCGTCGAGGCTGCGGTGATCCCAGGCAGCCCTGTCGGGTAAGCCCCGCTGCTTCCTTGTGCCCCCTCTACCCAAAAAAGAGTAGTGGTCCGGGAGGCCAAAGATTTTCCAAGGCAGGGTGAATCAAACCCACTGCTTCGCGGTTGGGATGAAAGAGCGAGAGCCCATGGACTTATTAGGGCTTTCTATTATGTAGGGGTTAGAATCCGGGAAGAACTGAGATTTGGACTGGAGAGATTCCCTTCTGTGTGTTGTAGAGATAGTTGTGGCTCCAGGAAATTCTAGGTGTTTTTTTCCCCCCCTTGAGAAGGGTCCCAGTTTATATGGGGGCGGGGCTTTGAGTTCTCCTAGGATGACAGATGGGTGGGGCCCTCGACCTGGGATCGGGTTCCTCAAGTTTTTTGGGAGCTTAAGGAGGAAGAGTATGGGAGGTTGTGAAGAGATTTTATGTGGGAGTTAGGATGTGATGGTTTTCTGGGGGTTGGGGGCGCCTGGATTAATTAAAAGGACACTTGGATTTTCCTAATGAGGAAGACGTGGACTTTTGGGTTGATGGCGGAAGGGCTTTCAGGGAATTGTGCCGGTGGGGGTGTTCCTCAGGTTTCATGAGGGTTGGAGATGCTCTAGTGTCCTGGAATTAGAAGATTTCAGGTTTGAATGAAGTACTAGTGATTTCGCGGCAAGAGACCCAGAATTTCCTATAGATTTGGAGCTTGTAGCCACCCTTCCTGTCTACGGTGACGAGATCGAAGGAAACAGTCTGCTCAGCAAACCCCCGCCCCCCCCCCCCCCACACACACCCGCAGCCCAATGCTCCGTTACAAAGGCCCCGGGCTTTGCTCCCGCCTCAGTCTCTGCGAATGCGTTTAGTAACCCGAGCCGCGCTGGGGGCGGGGCCGGGAAGGGGTTAACCCGGACAAAAGGAGGGAGGGATGAAGACAAGATCAAGGGTCCTGGAGGTTCCCACCCGGCGGCCTCCTTCCCCACTGGACCCCAACCATCTGGAAAGAATCCACGCGCCTTATGTACCCTTCGCAGCATCCTCTCACTGCCTTTCTCTCGGAGCCTGCGGGACTCCCTTGTCCCTAGTCCCCCTTAGCCTGGAGATAATGGATTTGTCTAGGGGGCCCCTTGGTTGCGACGCAGTAGCGACTGAGCTAAGGGCTTTGCTACCCAGAATCTGAGACCCTCTGGCTGCGGAGTTTTCTGCAAGAACGAAATGAGGGAAGCCATGGCCCAAAGACCAGGAGATCCTGGCACAGGACACACGAGCTCTCAAGGGCAGGAGTGGGCTAAAACTCAGGCCTCGGGATTCCCAATTTCTGGGCTGTGGCTCTTTTTGTATCCCCCTTCCACCTCAGCACCCTGCAGGACTCACAGCCGAAGGAGGATCTTCCTTCCCAGCCGAAGAGGCCTGTGGAAGTGGCGCCACCTGCCGGCCATGCGTGGGATAACGGCTGAGTCCATCCAGGCACAGGGATGTGCGGGGAGGGCAGAGTTCTAGATTCCCAGACAGTCGGGAATGGAATACGCTCTCAGAAATCCTCTTTGAGTCTTTTTTTAAAAAAATAGTTTTTAAAAATTATTTTAAAACAGATTTAAAAAGTAATACTTTACCTCCAAACACTTCTTAAAACAAATAAATATAAGGTTGCTGTGACTTCATCCCTGGAGAGACTATGCCAATTTGCCTCTCATTGTACAGACAGAGAAACAGAGGCCTTGAGCGCAGTGTCTCAATTGGCCACACATCTATTTCCAGCACTCTCCAGCCTTATCTTGGCTTTTCCTCCTCTACCCCTATTGCTCTCCTTTGGGGAGTTCTAGATCCCTAGGGACCTGAGTGGCTTCCACCTTTCTGTTTATAGTGTTGCTGCCTGTCGCTGCTGCCCAGCCCGATCCCCCAGGAGGAGCCGCTGCTTCAGAGGTGGGTTATCCTAGGTGGGGAATAGCTAGGGGTGAAACAGAGTAGGAACAGAGGGGCTGGGGCTCCCTTCCCCATCCCTCACCCCAGCTGGAGATCTGGATAGACTTGATAGGAAGAGGGACTCTGTCACATCCTTCTCCACTTAGTCCCTGGCTCTCTCTGAAGCCTCCTGCAGGGTTCAGAGCTGCCTGCCTGAAAAGTGTGCAGGCTCTCAGCGGTGCCTGACACCAGTGCCCCCTGCGCTGCCGAGCCCCAGCCCCAGCCCCAGCGTGAGGAAGAGACAGGTGTCCCTTAACTGGCAGCCACTAACGTGAGTGTGCGGTCCCTCCCCTACCAAATATTCTGGAGCTCCCAGCGCCTCCACCATTCCTGGCATATCTTTCACTTTGCTCTCTGGGTCTCCTCCTCTCACTTGTTTTCTCTCTCTCTCCGTCTCTCTCTGACTCTATCAACTTCTATCTTCTAGTTCTCCTTTTCCTACCTGTTACAGTCTCTAAGCCTTTCAGTCTCTATCTCTGTCTCCATGTCCCTCTCTCTGTATTTGTTCTCTCCATCTCTGTCGCTTTCTGTTTCTCTCATTGTTACCTTCCTCTTTTCTTCCGTATTCTCCTCTTTCTCCATTCCTCATCTGTTTCTCCCACCGTCTTTGTGTCTGTTTCTCGCAGAGCCTCTAAAGAACGCTCAAGGCCTGGTTCCTGCAGTGGGGTGGGAGGGGCACGGGGGTGGGCAGAGCCAGTACTGGAAGACCTCCTGGCTGGGAGGTCCCTTCCAGCTGGGGGGTGGGTGTCAGCCTAACACGGTCACAGCTCCTTCTCTGCCCCCCCCCCCCAACCAGGCTGCAAGAGGCCAGAGCTCTGCTGAGGCGACTGCGGCCCCGTGGGCCGGGGGGCCGGGCACTGCTGAGAAGAAGGCCCCCGCAGCGCGCCCCTGCCGGCCAGACCCAGGGTAAGAACATCCGCCTTTCCTCTGTCGCCGGGGGGCGGGGGGTTCCGGGCCAGATAAAGCCGTCTGGTTCCCACGGTCCAGCCGCTGCCTAGCCGCCCCCCATTGTAGCTCAGCACCCTACCCCAGGACAGAGCCCCCTCTAGGGATCCTGTCCTCGGGTCTCGAGAGGTGAGCCTGGGACAGAACCAGACACTGGCCAGAGGGGCTGACCCGTGGGGGTGGGGCCGGGAAGCCAGGCGTCCGGGCTGCCCTTGGCCAACGAGTGGGGCACTGTTCCGGCAGAGAGTGCAGCCCAACTAGCCCAGACAACAAAAGCGATTGTGCAGATTGGCGCCTGCAGGGTCACTGAATGCCCAAAATTGCCGAGCGGCTGGAGGCCAAAGGCCTCCCCCTGTTTCCCTTGCTCTCCTCTTGCTCCAACTCTCACCCCTGGGCTAGCACATCCCCTAGTTTTAACCACCCTCAAAAATCCCCCTCCTGCTGTGGCCTTCAGCCCAGATGTGTCCCCTCCTCCCTAAAGCCTTCCAGATGTGGGCCTCTGGCCAGATGTAAGAACCCCCACCCACAGCCTCAGTCCACCCCTTCCCCATATGCATTGACTTCTACCAGGTGCCGGAGGTGGGGGGCGGTTCGGGCCAGATATGAATGTATCCTCAAATGACCCCCCACCAGCGCTCTGCCCACCATCCAGACCTCCAATTCCTTTATGTGTTCAGGTGCACCGACCCTTCTCTCCCCCAGATGTGCCACCTGGCTGCCCAGATGGGCCATGACAGCACCTTCACCATATGAAGCCCCTTTCTCTGTACCTAGGGCAGAAAATCAGCCCTTAGCCGCCACCCCAAATGCGGCCCCCACTTCTCCTTCCTCTTTATGGATTCAGCCCTTTCTGGGGAGAAATGGGCCCGCCCCCACCTGTTCCCTTCCTCGCCGCTCCCCTGCGGGCCCCATTCACTTGTTGGTGCGAGGGGGAGGCAGAGGGGGCGCCTCCCTCCCCCTGCGAGTCTAGCGCCCAGCCTGCGCGCCTCTGGCTGTGCGCCCAGCCCCACGCGCCCCCGCGCGGCCGCCGGGGAGGGAGTGGTGGGGAGGGGGGGCCTAAGCGGGGGCGCGGCCGTCCTCCCCCGCGGGCGGGCGGGCGGGCGGGCGCGGCCGGGCCCCTCGGGCGGGCTGGGGCGGCGGCGCGGCGGAGCGCGGCGCTGCAGCTATGGCGGGCGGTGCGCGGCTGCTCTGGGTGTCGCTATTGGTGCTGCTAGAGCTGCTCCGGCAGCAGCCCGGACACAGCCAGCTGCGAGAGCGCCTCCGCGTGCGCTTTACCCCAGCGGTGTGCAGCCTGCGCTGCGTCCATGGGCCCACCGGCCCTCGCTGTACCCCGATCTGCGCGCCCCGCAACACCACCAGCGTGGACAGCGGCGCGCCCGGCGGGGCGGCCCCGGGGGGACCCGGCTTCCGCGCCTGTGAGTGCGGGGTGGTGGTCCCGAGGGAGGGGTTCCCAGGGGAAGGAGAAACCCTCGGGGATGGGAGAGACAGTCCCCCTGGGAGAGGGAGCCCAGATTCCCTGTGCAGGGGGATCCCTGGTTACTTAAGGAAGGGAGCTTCAAATTCCTGGCATTTGGGGTTGGGTCCTTAGGGTCCTGATTTTTCAAGCAGTGGGGCTTCTGAGGGACCTGTGGTGTCCCACGTGAGGGGCCTGAGGCTGACTTTCGAGCCTTTGAGTCAAAGTTGGGGACACCAGAAATGAGGGCTGTGGGAGCTTGCGTAAAGGGGGCCTGAATTCTGAGACTGTAATGGGTCCCTGAAGACCAAGGGACAGTTTTACAGCCCTGGGTGGGAGGTGCAGTTTCTGCGTCTGTGGGTGAGAGAGATTAGGAAAGTCCAGGGAGGGGGGTGCCTGGAGGGAGATTGGGATGAAGAAAGTGGATCAGAGAGCTGAGAGGGAAAGGGTCCATAGAAGCAGAGTGTCTGCAGAACCCTGAGTTGCAAGGGTCACACGTGGGAGAGAAATCCAGATGGGAGGCCTAGGGGATGGGATGATCCTCTGGGTGCAGAGCAGAGAGGAGGAGGGTTCACATCAGGCACCCCTAGAGATAGGTAGCCCCTGGGGGCTTCAGGTGAGGTGGAGAAAATGGGCCACCTGTTTGCCCCAGAATGTGGGGACAGGGGGTGCTCTCAGGGTCTGAGCCTACCTGCCCCCGACCCAAGAGGCCCTCTGGAGTGGGGAGTGGGGGCCCCTGGCGCCGAGAAATCGCCCAGCCTGGCCCCCAGCCAACCCAGCCCTGGAGGCGTGAGCTCATCTCCCGCCTGAGCCCCCACCCGCTGCCACTCCTTCTCTCCTCCCCTTCCTCCCTCCTTCCTGCACTCCCTCCCAGCCCAGCCCCAATGAGCCCGTGCCAGGCGCCGTGCCCAGGCGGGTGCCAAGCCCCTGGAGGCACAAGGAGGGGCATGTGAAGGGAACCTGACCTCGGCAGGACCCCGATGTCCTCAGCTCCTCACTTCTCCAGGGGCGAGGGGAGTGGAGTTGGCCACGCACGTCTAGCAGCCTGCCTAGGCTTGGGAGCCCTCAGGGAGCTGGGCGGGGGCCTACGTTCAGGCCAACAGAAGGTGGAGAAATGCTCTCAGAGGCTGGGAAGTGCCCCCCAGACCTAGCCTGATTACCACAACCCCCAGCAGAGACCTTTCCTATTTTGGGAATCTTGATTCCCAGTTAAGCCTCTCCTAGGCCTGTCACTTGCTTAAAGACCCCTATTAAAGCACCCAGGAGTCCTGGCCTCTTGAGGAGCCCAGAGTCTCTGCCCTCAATCCCCCCCAAGAATAGACTCCAGTGAATTTCCCTCCCTCCCATTCTCCTGATGTAATCCCCCAAACTGTACTCCTCACCAGAGAACTGTGTAGTATTTGCTCTGAGCTACTGCTCCCCACTATTCTGGAGAAGCCTAAAATTGCAAACTCTATACACTGATAACTCCACTTCCCAGCAGAATTCTCTTCCCACAAAGACTACCATTTTTCTTTTATTTGCAGCTGAGTCCCATTAGAAATTCCTAATCCCAGTCTTTCCAAGTCCTGCTCTTTCAGTGAACCCCCTGCCCAGGAACTTCGATTCATCTATCTTCAGAGAACTTCAGAGTCGGTCTTGATTAACTGATTTCTCCCAAGAGGACTTCAGACACTGGTCAACCATTAAACAGAAGACTTGGGCACCTAATACTTTAGCTGGGAGGGGAGGGGAAAATTCTACAGCATCTTAAGAGTTTTCCCAGACTATTGAAGCTCTCCAGTGCTGGGGACTCCCAGAAGTTCCACTTCTTCTCACCCTGTTCTCACTACCCT
This sequence comes from Anoura caudifer, assembly GCA_004027475.1. Lineage (NCBI taxonomy): Eukaryota > Metazoa > Chordata > Mammalia > Chiroptera > Phyllostomidae > Anoura > Anoura caudifer. Next base: position 71,335 of record PVKU01006456.1, read on the forward strand.
CAAACTGGCCATCCCCTAGAAGGCACTAGAGTCCTCTCTTCTGGGTGATTCTCCTCAAAAGGACTTAAGGGACACCTGTTGAATGGGTGCCTCAGTTCCTCTAAGCTAGGTTGTTTCTCTTAAAATTCCAGAAAATTTAGACTGCCTTTGAATCCCAGGGTACAGCCCTCTAGCTGATTTCCTCCCAGGAGTCCAGTCTCTTTACCGTTCTAAATTGAGGGGCTCTGTCTATGCTTTTCTCTCTCCAGTGTACGGTTCAGAATACCACGCACGCCTTCCTGGATGGCCCCGGCGCCTGCCCCCTTCCTTCTCTCGGCACAGCTGTCTCCAGCTGTTCTCGGTCACCCCTGGGGAGAAAGGGAGGGGGTGCCCTCGAAGCGTATGTCCGGCCTTCTTTGGCTCAGCAGGCCAGGGCTCCCCAAGGATCCGGAATGTGGAGCCACCGCCCTACCCCGGCCGCGCCCCTCTCTTTGTTTACCCCGCCGCACAGCTGGCAGTGCCTCTCCCAGAGGTGGCCTGGGGCCCAGCGAGGGCGCGCAGAGAGAGGAAGCGCGTTCCCGCTGGGGGCCCCGCCCCGGGGATCCTGGAAGCGGGAAGGCAGAGCTAGAGCTCTGGAGCTTAAGCCAAAGGAGGGGTGGGCGGAGATATAGTGCGGTGGGCGGAGCTAGAACGCCCTGATAGCCGGCTGATGGGGTGGGAGGGACGTGAACGAATAAGCCCGGGCAAATCTGTATGTGGAGAGGAGGTGGGCGGAGATAAAGGCAGCGAATTGGACCGCTTGATAGGCGGGGTTTAGAATTCCGCGGGTAGAAGGTGATGTGGGCGGGGTTGCAAGGGGGGCGTGGTGCCAGGGAGTGACTAAAATGTGGTTTTAGTCAATGCAAGGGACCAGCTGGGATTTCGGGGCTGGAACAGCAAAACTCGCAGACAGACGAGAGATGGACGGGGTTAAACACTAATGGAAAGGGGACCAAATATGTGGTGGCAGAAGATTTGACTTTGGGTGGTGAGCACACAGCGTAATATATAGATATGTATCATAGAAATGGACACTTGAAATATATGATCTTATTAACCAATGTCACCCCAACAAATTTATTAAAAATAAATAAACACGTGCTTATGGAAAGCTAGAGTGGGCAGGGCTAAGCCAAATGGGCGGGGATAGAGTTGTGTGGGCGGGGCTGGTACTCTGGGAACTCAAAATCAGAAATTGGGACTCCAGAGGGAGAGTGGGGTAACAGGAAAGTGAATGAAGAACTGGAGGACGTGGCGAACCGACCCAGTCCGCGAAGCTATGCCGCAGAGGTCTGGAAAACTGGACCGGACAATGCAGGTAGCTAAGGATTGGTGGAGGTGGCACAAAACAGCTCAAGGTGTAGCGACTAAGCACTGAGTGATACCTTTGAGGGTTTAGTTATAATGTTAAGGATCGAGCTGGTTTGGGTGCGCTGGCCCCAGGGATGCCTGCCAGGAGGGTTGTTGACTCTGAGTGTCCTCGCTCTACCCCTAGTCCTGTGTCCCTTGATCTGTCACAACGGCGGTGTGTGCGTGAAGCCTGACCGCTGCCTCTGTCCCCCGGACTTTGCTGGCAAGTTCTGCCAGTTGCATTCCTCGGGTGCCCGGCCGCCGGCCCCAGCCATGCCAGGCCTCACCCGCTCGGTGTACACCATGCCAGTGGCCAACCACCGCGACGAGGAGCACGGTGAGGAGAGTGCAGCCCGGGTTCTCTCCTAACCTTGTGTCTACCACCTCGCCATTCCTCTGACCCCCATCTTTTCCGCCTTCCCCCAGTACCCTTCTCCAGTGCACCCTTCCCCCCTTTCCTAGCCCAATTCTGTAAGAACCTGGGTAGACATCCCTTTGCCCCACGGTGCCTTCCTCCAGGCGTGGCATCTATGGTGAGCGTCCACGTGGAGCACCCGCAGGAGGCGTCCGTGGTGGTGCACCAGGTGGAGCGTGTTTCCGGCCCTTGGGATGTGGTGGACGCCCAGGCCATGGCTCGGGCGGAGGCGGCAGCGCGGGCAGAGGCCGCGGCACCCTACACCGTGCTGGCACAGAACGCTCCCCGTGAGGACAGCTACTCCGACGTCTCAGGCTTTGGTTACTGCTTTCGGGAGCTGCGTGGAGGCGAAGTGAGAGGAGGCTGGTGGGGAGGGGTCCCATGTGTGCGCAGGGAAGGGACTTGCTCACTCAACACTTCCCTACAGTGCACTTCCCCACTGCCGGGGCTCAGAACCCAGGATGTCTGCTGCGGAGGAGCCGGTGTGGCCTGGGGCGTTCATGACTGTCAGTCGTGTTCCGAGCACCTGGGTAAGCCTCAGGACCTTCTGGAGGTGCCCAGAGCTGGGGAGGGGTGAGAGCCCCACCCAGCCCCCTTTGTACTCTGCCCAGAGATAAACCCAGTTCACAAATTAGCCATGTTTACCCGGTTGTGGTGATCACTTCCAGTCTAGACTCATCCATATCGTTCTGAATTTGACTGCTCTGTTCTCATCCTGCTTCTGTGCCATTTCTGGAATCTCCCATGTCATCTTCAGTCGGACTACCAACTTTAATTAAGGCTGACCTTGCACTCAGACAACACCCAACATCTTTTAATCCCTCCCTCCCCCCACTTTTGTCCCTGCCCATTCCATTCTCACTCCCCTTACCCCTGGCCCACACCTCTCCTCTCTCTACAGGGAACTCCAACCGAGTGGGAGCCCCAGATGGTCCGTGTCCAGCTGGCTTTGAAAGGGTTAATGGGTCTTGTGAAGGTGAGTGGGACAGAGGTTGGAGGGACCTAGCTCTGGGGGCTGGGGTGGCATGGGGCCGGATGCCACTAGGACCACTCCATCCCTCCCCGCAGATGTGGATGAGTGCACAACCAGAGGGCGCTGCCAACATGGGGAGTGTGCAAACACGCATGGTGGGTACACATGCGTGTGCCCTGATGGTTTCCTGCTGGACTCATCACGCAGCAGCTGCATCTGTGAGCCACCCAGAGAGGGGACGAGGCTGGGTCCCACGTCCCCACTCCCCAACTCTGCCCTCAGACCTCATCCCAGAATGTCTCTGGACCTTTAATTCCCTTACACACCCCCCAGTAAGGTCCCTCAAGTCTCCCAAGTCTCTTATTAGAGCCCTCCGAGACTTCTTGGACATTCTTCAGCCATTTCTAAGAAGGCCTCAGAACTTTTGGATCCAATCCCCAGGCTTTATTCAGCTCTCTCAGCCCCCCAAACCCCTTTACTTCCCCTCACCAGAACTTCAGACTCTGAGGTCCTTCTCAGATTGTCTCATTTACCCCTTCAGACTCCCCTCACGCCCCAAACCTTTTTTTGGCCTCCAGACCCTTCTCAGACCTCTCCTGAATGTCCCTCGAACCCACCACACCAGCCCTGGGTGCCCTACTTCTCAGCTACCCTACCCTCCTAACTCCTCACTGAAAAATTTCCTTCCCCTCCCCCAGCCCAACACGTGATCTCTGAGGCCAAGGGGCCCTGCTTCCGCGTGCTCCGCGATGGCGGCTGCTCACTGCCCATTCTGCGCAACATCACCAAACAGATCTGTTGTTGTAGCCGTGTGGGCAAAGCCTGGGGTCGGGGGTGCCAGCTCTGCCCACCCTTCGGATCAGGTGAGGGCCTCCTACTGGGCCAACTCCTAGACTCTAGGCCCCGCCCCAGCCTCTGAGACCAGCTACCCTCAGACCAAACCCGCCCCCCCCCCACACACACACACACTACCTTAAGTTAGGCTGGGCCCTCCGAGCGTCACCTCCAGCTTTGGCCACTCCCAGCTCTTTAGATTTGCTGCCTGCCCTATGGTGTTTCCTTGCCTTAGCCAAATCCCCAGCTCCTGAGACACTATCTTCAGCTTAGGCTCCACCTTGGGTCCTGCCCCAGACACACCCCTCCCTGAGGCACTTCCCTGGAAATCTAGCTTCTGCCTAAAACCAAACCCTATGACCCACCTGACTAGTTCCTGGCCTTTAGCCTAGTCTCTGTAGACCTCAAAACCAGACCCCACCACCATCCCAAATATGGAAAACCATCCTTGGTCCCATACTTGGCCTCCAAGACATCCAATTCTTTGATAAAGATACCACCCCATCCCAACATCTAATCCAAACTCCTGATACACTCCCAGACCAACACCCACCCCTAGCCAAGGCAAGACCCTAGTCTGTCTGTCTGTCTGTCTCTCTCTTTCCCTCCTGCTTTCATGCCCTCTCTCTGCCCCTCTGCCTTCCTTTCCTGTTCCCAGAGGGTTTTCGGGAGATCTGCCCTGCTGGCCCTGGCTACCACTACTCAGCCTCTGACCTCCGCTACAACACCAGACCCCTGAGCCAGGAGCTACCTCGAGTTTCCCTCAGCCAACCCCGTGCCCCACCCTCCACCCCTCGGTCACCTGCAGGTGAGATGGCTTCTGGAGAAGGGGATGTTGTCTCTCATAAGAACAGGAAGAGAGTGGATCGGGGACACCCGAATCCAGGCCTCCACTCAATGATAGCCTTTCTTTACCAGGATTTCTGCCTACACATCGCCCAGAGCCCCGGCCTGAGCCCCGGCCAGGCCCTGAGCTCCCCCTACCCAGCATCCCATCCTGGATTGGTCCTGAGGTCCCTGAATCAGGTTTGGTAGAGGGAATCTAGGGCATTGGTGGGGGCATGACAGGCGGGGGTCTTAGGGGAAGGTTTCCAGGATAGAAGGAGCAGGGATGCTGCAGCCAGAGGAGTTGAAGAGGGTGGGAAGAGATAAAGGTGTGGAGGGTTGTATGGTGGTTACCTCAAGAGCTGGAGTCAGAGAGGCCTGGGTTCAAGTTCTCTGTTAACTGGGCAAATCATTGAACTTCAGTCTCCTCATCTGTAAAATAGGAATCATTGTGAGTATTCAATGAGCTGTCTCTAAAGTGTCTGGCACATAGTAAATGCTCAGTTAATGTTACAGATACTTATTTTCATGAGAGCACAAAGAATGTACCTGAGGCAAATAATTAGAGAACAAAATATTTTAAAATGGAGATTTTAGGGTGGCATTATGGGGAAATTTAGGGAGAGGATCTGATGAGAACATCCCACGATCAGAGAGGATGGTCGCAGGTAGAAGAAGGCTTTGGGAGGGACGTGCATGAAGGTGTTTTAGGCAGAGGATCTGAGGGGATTGTACTAGGATGAATGGGACAGAGGATTCAGAGATGGGAGAACCCTGGCTGACTGGACCCCCCAGGTCCCTCCGCGGGCATGTGTCAGCGCAATCCCCAGGTCTGCGGCCGGGGACGCTGCATCCCACGGCCCAGTGGCTACACCTGCGTGTGTGATTCCGGCTTCCGGCTCAACCCGCAGGGCACACGCTGCACTGGTGAGCTAGACTGAGTGGGTTGTTGGAGGTGGGGCGGAGGACTGTGCCAGGTCACCTCCTGACAAGTCCTCTTCGTGCCCTCAGACCTGGACGAATGTCGCCGCACGCCCCCGCCCTGTGCTCCTGGGCGCTGCGAAAACACGCCAGGCAGCTTTCGTTGTGTGTGCGGCCCGGGCTTTCGAGCAGGCCCGCGCGCTACGGAGTGCCTGGGTGAGAAACCTGCCTCCCTGGCTCCAGATTTCACCGCTGCACGGAGCTCCTGCCTGTTCTCCCTCCAGAGCAGTCCCGCCCTCTCACGTTTCCTCAAACCCCTTTGGTCCGACAATTGCAGCCCTGGCCCCTGGCCCTGCCGCGCCCTCGGACGAGCTTAGGCTATCCCTTGGGTCTCTCCACTGCCTCTAACCCGCCCAGCTGGCCCTTCTGGCCCCGGCGGATCCCTACTCTACTACTATTCAACTTTTTGCTCCGACCAGGTCCGAGCTCGCCCTCTCTGGGCCCCGCCACTCTATGTGCCAGACTAGCTCCCGCCAGCCCCCTGGCCCTCGCCCCTGTCCCACAACTGCCGAAACCTATCTAATGAGTACGACCCCCCATTCCCACCCTGCCACACCAGTGCCCCTCCAAAGATCTCCCCTCCCCTCTCCTGCCACCCTTTTGCTGGGTCCCCCACACTTTCCTTCCCTTCTTTGCCCTGCCCAGGCTCTGTTCTTCCCACATTGCCCCCTTCACTGTTCACCTTTAGGCCTCTGGCCTGGTGGGGACCCCAGACTATGTCCTGCCTTCCCCACTCAGGCCCCACCTTCGTCTTAAATCTACCTACTTCGAGCCCCTCCTTACCGCCCTCGTCTCCCGCCCATCCTGGCTCGGGCCCTAGTTTGGCTCCACCCCTGCCCAACTAGCCTCCCTGAGACTGCGGGCCGTGGGGGAGCGGAGGGAGGAGTGTCTGCCCCAGTTCCAGCCTCCCGGTTTGTGCCCGCAGACGTGGACGAGTGCCACCGCGTGCCGCCGCCCTGTGACCGCGGGCGCTGTGAGAACACGCCAGGCAGCTTCCTGTGCGTCTGCCCCGCTGGGTACCAGGCTGCGCCCCACGGAGCAGGCTGCCAGGGTGAGGGACTGGAAGGGGCCGAGGGGAAGGGGTTGTGGGGGGAAGGGCAAAGCGGTGGTGATGACGGCTGGAGAGACCGAGGGATGAAGCTGACTGATGGGGGACAGAGACCAGGTTCTGAGAACCGGACGTGCGGCCTGATGGCTGCAGCAGCAGTGACGTAGGGATAGAGAGGCCAAGTGACGGGAAACAGAAGGACTGAGTCATGGAGGGTGGAAATGTCAGTTATAGGGGACAGTGTAGAAGGAGGCCCACACTGGTGGGGGCTAGAAAGGCAGAGTTCTAGGAGGCGGATAGGCAGCTTACAACAGGGATTGAAAAGGTGGAGAGGGGTGGAGTTTGGAGAGTTAGAATGATGACAGCTGGGGTGGCCTAATGATGAGAAGGAGGAAGAGTGATGGAGGGTGGAGTGCAGAATGCTGGGGACAGTGTGATAGAGAGTGGAAAGTCAAAGTGATGGCGGTCAGGGGGGCAGACTGTAAATGGGGGGCATAAAGGGGTTCCTTGCCCCTGCAGATGTGGACGAATGCATCCAGAGCCCAGGCCTCTGTGGCCGAGGGGTCTGTAAGAACCTGCCCGGCTCTTTCCGCTGTGTTTGCCCGGCTGGCTTCCGGGGCTCGGCGTGCGAAGAGGATGTGGATGAATGTGCCCAGGAGCCACCACCCTGTGGGCCAGGCCGCTGTGATAACACGGCGGGCTCCTATCACTGTGCCTGCCCGGCCGGCTTCCGATCCCAAGGGCCAGGGGCCCCCTGCCAAGGTGAGGATGCTGAGTCCAAGCGCACTCCACCTCCATCTACTGTGGGGACCGGAGAGAGACAGGACTGTGGGTCAGAGAAGCAGGGTGGTGGAGCTCAGTGGTGGCAGATGGGTCAGAGGGTGGAGGGGACTGAGAGGGAGGGGAGAGTCTTACTCCAGAGTCTTCTCCCCTTTCTCCAAATATGAAGGTGTTCTCCATATCACCTCCCTTTTTGGATGATACTCTCGTGCTTGTGGGACCCCCAGGAGGGGACAGCTCTGAGGCAGGAAGGCCACATGCAGGAGGTGGTGTCCAGGCCTTACCCTGACCATTAATGGGAAACGGGGAAGGAGGGAGCCTCCTGGACTTTGCCTCCAGACTGGAATGCTGAGGAGGGTGGCGATGGCGATGGGAATGGGTCCCAGCCGCTTCCTCAGCCCCACTGGTTCCCTCTGCCCCAGATGTGGATGAATGTGCCCGTAGCCCCCCGCCCTGTGCCTATGGCCGGTGTGAGAACACAGAAGGCAGCTTCCAGTGCGTCTGCCCAACAGGCTTCCAACCCAACTCTGCTGGCTCTGAGTGCGAGGGTGAGGCCAAGGAGGGAGGGAGGACTGTGGATGGGTGAGGGGGCTATTGGACCACTCCTTCAAAGCCATGCTCTCCCCTGCCCCCAGATGTGGATGAGTGTGAGAACCACCTGGCATGCCCAGGGCAGGAGTGTGTGAACTCACCCGGCTCCTTCCAGTGCAGGGCTTGTCCTGCCGGCTACCACCTGCACCTTGGGCGATGTACTGGTGAGACCAGGCTCTGGTTGTGACCTTGGACCTGCATCATGACTTCTGACCGAGATGGTGACCCCTGTCCTGGACTACCACCCAGTCCTGGTCCATAACCTCCTGACCTTGACCTCAACTCCCTTACCTGAGCCACAACCCATGACCCTGAATGTGACTTCTTACTCTGTGACCCATGAACCCTCAACTTGATATTTGACCCTAACCATGATCCTTGCTAATAACCCAACCACAGCACTATAGCAATCGTGACCCTCCTGACCCTGCCTGTTTCTGGCCCTGTTATGTGACTGACCTGTGATCCCTGAACTTGACTGTGACATTTGACCTAACCATAACTCCTGACTATAACTCTGACCACAATCCCTGACTCTGTGTGACCCTTAATCCTGTTGCTTTCACTGCCCCCTGTCTCTTCTCAGAGCCCCTTCCTTGGGGCCTGATTGGGTTCATGATCCTTGGCCCCAATCCCTGACTGGAGGCAGAATTCTGGACCCTGATTATAACCCCAACCCCTGACCCTAGTTCCTAGTCACTGACTCTGACCCCTGACCCATCAGAATGCCATCCAATGATCCTGGTTTGTAATACCTGATCCCTAACTCTAATTAATTTCTGACCCCTGTACCAGTCCAGAGTCCCTTCCCCTGACCCCAGGATACTGGCACAGGGGGTTCCCAGAAACCCAGGCCCACAAGACCCCCAACTGTGGTCCCCAGAATCAGAGAAACCCGGTCTCCCCAGCCCACTTCTGCCATGGAGCCTTCACTTCATATTCAACCCAAGACACTTCTCACCACCTCCTCCGGGCCCCTTACCCCAAGGGAATCATCCTGTGTGTCTCTAGACTGGCCCCCTGCTGAAACCCTCCTTCCCACAGATGTGAACGAGTGCAGTTCAGGCGCCTCCTGCGGCCCCCATGGCCACTGCAGTAACACCGAAGGCTCCTTCCACTGCAGCTGCGCGCCTGGCTACCGGGCGCCGCCTGGCCTGCCCGGGCCCTGTGCAGGTGGGCAGGAAGGGGGACAAGGGTGGGAGAGGTGGGCAGGAAGGGGGACAAGGGCGGGAGAGCCTGTGCGATGGACCTGTGTTCCTGGGCGAGCCTGTTAGGGAGATGGAAACAGGACTGAGGAGCTGTGGGTGGAGCTTAGATGCCCCACCTTTTGGGATGGGGCTTGGGGGCAAGGTTGCCTCTTTGTGGGCGAGGTTTGCGTTTTGGGGGCGGGTCCGGTGACCCTCAGGTCTATCTCTCGGGTATTCTAGATGTGAACGAGTGCCTTGAGGGTGACTTTTGCTTCCCCCACGGCGAGTGCCTCAACACCGATGGCTCCTTTGCCTGCACTTGTGCCCCCGGCTACCGGCCCGGACCTCGTGGAGCCTCCTGTCTCGGTCTGTATCCAGGCTAAGCCTGGACCCGGAGAGGGTGATCTTACATCAGGACAAGGCAGGACAGTAGAAGAAGGTGGAATGGGGAACCTGCATTTTGGACGGAGTTTTGGGGGCGGGGCTTGTGGGCCTTGTGGCGGAGGGGGGGCGGGGTTTGAATAGCTGGGCAGTGATTAGAAAGGACAAAGCCTAAACCCATCGGAGGGGTGGGGCTTGCAGGGAGGGAAGGAACCTAAAACTAGTTGCGGAAGGTGTGAAAGGCCTTGGAACCAGAGTGGCGGGAGAGGGTCGTGGAGGGGCGTGGCCTGAGAGGTTAAGTAGAGGAAGAGTTGGTCGCAGTTTTGGACACTGCCCTGCAGACGTTGATGAATGCAGCGAGGAAGACCTCTGCCAGGGAGGCATCTGTACCAACACCGACGGCTCCTTCGAGTGTGTCTGCCCTCCGGGACACCGCGCCAGCCCGGACCTCGCCTCCTGCCTCGGTGAGAGGCCCCGCCCGGCCCGACCCTTCCTTTCTTCCTTCTGCTTCTGTCTCCTGTTCTCTACTCTCTTCCTCTCTTGCCCTCTTTTCTGCGTGCCTGCCTCCTCCTCCTGACTGTCTTCTCCCCTTCCGATTCCCGCATCTTTTCTCCTTTGCTTCTCTACCGCCCCTGCTTCCCGCATCTGACTGCCCTACCTCACCCCTCAGACGTGGATGAATGTCTCGAGAGGGGCCCAGGCCTATGTGGCTCCCAGCATTGTGAGAATTCCCCCGGCTCCTACCGCTGTGTCCGCAACTGCGACCCTGGTTACAACGTGGGCCCTGAAGGCACCTGTGATGGTGAGACCACCGCTACTGCCCCTAATTTGCTGGAGTTGGTTCCCTTTGGGCCCTTGTGTCTCACGGACGTGTGGGGAGGGAAAGGGCCCCAACCAACGCACTAACTCTATCCCCATCTCTATGCTGGAAATGAGGTACCAGTGGGAGCTTTTTTTGTCTTAAAAAATTTTTATTTGTCAATTAGTTGACATGCAGGATTATTTTAATTTAAAAAATTATTTTAGTGTGTCTTGTACTTTCTTGTGAAGGCGAGGGGAGAGGATGGGGAAAGTCACTACTCTCAGGAACCAGGCCAAGCCTCATTTCCAGAGGCAGCCCATGCCCCCTCTGTTGAGTTATCTCAGTAAAACATCTCTAACCTCAGAACAGTTAGCCTGGTCACCACCCCCTACCCTGTGTCCCTCCCACCCGCTTTCCAATTAAAACTCCTTGTTTCTCCCTCTTCAGGTCCCCTCTCTTTGGACCCTCCCTCCTCACACCTTCGGCCATTCACTCTCTTTCCAACTGTCCCTCCAAAGAGGTGCAGCCTTGGCTGTCCCAGGCCCCACCCTTTCCCAGTGAGAAACTCTCCAGGTTTCTCTAAGCACTGGCCCCTGACCACTTAAACTCCACCTTTCAAAGTGCTATCTGTCTCTCTAGATTCAGCCCTTTGCCTTTCCTCAGACATCTGCAGGTCTTGGGAACTACAGGTCTACACCTTCTGGCTTCTGCTCCACCTTCCGACCACTGTTTGCCTACTGTTCTCATTTTCAATGCCTTCCCACCCCTCCATTTCCCCACCTCACCCTTCACCTCCCAGCCCCTCTGCCCCATTCCCCTAGCAGGTTCTGGCAAGGTACTGGCTGAGTCAGGAGGCCAGGACTAATCTAACACATTGTTTTGGATGGAGTGCGGGTCAGTGTTTTGTGGAACAGATGAAATGACTGCGGGCTGCCTGTGGCTCTCTGGTTGCCAGACCTCTGACTCATGGAAACCTGGGTCCAGGGGTTCTCGTTCACTAGTTCCACAAGCATGCACGGAGCACCTGCTGTGTGCCAGACACAGGGGTGCAGCCAGCAGTAAGTTGAACAAAATTTCAGCCTTCATGGAGCTGATGTGGGGAGGAGGGGCAGACAGACAATACATAAGTAATTTTTTGGTCTTTCCATTGATTTATTTCTATTTCTTTTTAAAATTATATTTTATTGGTTATGCTATTACAGTGGTCTCAATTTTTTCCTCCTTTGCCCCCCTCCACCCAAACCCCTCCACTCCCTTAAATAGGTAAGTTAATTCGAAACTCACTCAGCAGACAATTTGGGGCACCTAATACATGTCAGGTGATGTTCCATGCCCTGGGAGTGCCCTGTCCCTGCTGGTGTGGAGTTTGCATTCTAGGGAGGTGGCTATAAAATAAGGTCAAGTTTAAAAAGGAAAATAGAGTGGGATAAAGGGACAGAGATGACAGGGCAGTGGGGGAGGGGGTGCTGGGAGGGCTTGACCTGGACACTTGAGTGAAGTGAGGGAGGAAGCCATGCAGATAGCTGAGGGGAAAGTGTTCCCGACAGAGGGAACAGGAAGTGCCACAGCGTGAGGTGGGACCATGTCTGGGCTACATGAGCAGCAGCAGTGAGGCCTCGGAAATGACCGTCATTGTCAGTCTTTAGAAGCTCAGACTCCTAGAATGTGAGATTCATAGACTCCTCAGTCGTGAGAGCTGAAAGTGGCATCAGGAACCTGTGAATCCAGGCTGTGACTCCCTTCTGCTTCCCTCACGCTGTGCTCACTCTTGCAGACGTGGACGAGTGCCAGGAATACGGCCCGGCAATCTGTGGGGCCCAGCACTGTGAAAACACACCTGGCTCCTACCGCTGCACGGCAGGCTGCAACCCTGGCTACCAGCCCAAGCCTGGGGGCGGATGCCAGGGTGGGTGTCCCTTGGGCATTGGGTGAGCTGTGGGGGAGATAGGAGGTCCAGCGATGGCCTGATTGTCTACTGGTTGCAGATATGGACGAATGCCGGAACCTGTCCTTTTGTGGGGCCCATGCTACCTGTCAGAACCTGCCTGGCTCCTTCCAGTGCCTCTGTGACCAGGGCTACGAGGGGGCGCGGGATGGGCGTCACTGCGTGGGTACGAAGGCTCCAAGGGTGGGTGGGGCCAAAGGGTGGGGAAGAGGTTGGTCAGGCCCTACCCCTCTTCATAAATCTGAACGATGTGAACTTTAGGGGTGTAGAATTGAGACCTTGGGATGTAAGGTCATCTTCATGTCAGGAAAACCTCTTCATTCACATTATATCCGGGGGATGCTTTTCAGAAATTGTAAAGAATGTAAAATGCACTAAATCTAAAATGTGCGTAAGCATTCTTTGATTTTCCTCACCATTTTATGAGGAAAAACGTATAGTGTGACCTATATCCTATTATCATTTTATTATACTTGCTTCCTCATATATCTACCCATGAATCCACCTAATTTTTCGGATAGATTTAAAATTAAATTACAGTCATTGGAACACTTCTTTCTAAATTCTTCAGTGTGCATATAATTTACCAGAGTTTGATATGTGTTTATAGATATTTTCAGTGGCAGTTCAATTTACATACAGTGAAATGCATGAATCTTTTAAAATATATTTTATTGATTATGCTATTACAAATTCCCATTTCGCCCCCTTAATTCCCCTCCACCCTGCACACCCCCTCCCACCCACATTCCCCCCTTTAGTTCATGTCCAGGTGTCATAAGTTCTTTAGCTTCTACATTTCCCACACTATTCTTGCCCTCCCCCTGTCTATTTTCTACCCACCATCTATTCTACCTATTCTCTGTACCTTTTCCCCCTCTCTCCTCCTCCCACTACCCTGTTGCTAACCCTCCATGTGATCTCTATTTCTGTGGTTCTGTTACTGTTTTAGGTATTTGCTTAGTTTGCTTTTGTTTTAGGTGTCGTTGTTAATATCTGTGAGTTTGCTGTCTTTTTACTGCCATATTTTTAATCTTCTTTTTCTTAGGTAAGTCCCTTTAACATTTCATATAATAAGGGCTTGGTGATGATGAACTCCTTTAACTTGACCTTATCTGAGAAGCATTTTATCTTCCCTTCCATTCTAAATGAAAGCTTTGCTGGATAGAGCAATCTTAGATGTAGGTCCTTGACTTTCATGACTTGGAATACTTCTTTCCAGCCCCTTCTTGCCTGTAAGGTCTCTTTTGAGAAATCAGCTGACAGTCTGATGGGAACTCCTTTGAAGGTGACTGTGCCTTTATCCCTTGCTGCTTCTAGAATTCTCTCCTTCATTTTAATCTTGGCTAATGTAATTATGATGTGCCTTGTGTGTTCCTCCTTGGGTCCAACTTCTTTGGGACTCTCTGAGCTTCCTGCACTTCCTGGAAGTCTATTTCCTTTGCCAGATTGGGGAAGTTCTCCTTTATTATTTGTTCAAATAAGTTTTCCAAAGGTTGCTCTTCCTCTTCCCCTTCTGGTACCCCTATAATTTGGATGTTGGGACATTTAAAGATGTCCTGGAGGTTCCTAAGCCTCTCCTCATTTTTTCAAATTCTTGTTTCTTCTTTTCTGTTTGGTTGTTTGTTTCTTTCTTCTGGTCCACTCCATTAATTTAAGTCCCAGTTTTCCTCCCATCTCTATTGGTTCCCTGTGCGTTTTCCTTCATTTCACTTATTGTAGCCTTCATTTTTTCATCTAATTTGTGGGCAAAATCAACCAGTTCTGTGAGCATCCTGATCATCGGGGCTTTGAACTGTGCATCTGATAGGTTGGCTATCTCTTGGTCGCTTAGATGAATTGGCTCTGGGGCTTTGATTTGTTCTCCAGTTTGAGCCATTTTTGTTTTTGTTTTTTTGTTTGTTTGTTTGTTTTGGTCTGGTCACGGGAGCCTTAAGTGTTCCCCAGGGCGGGGCAGCCCAGTCTCTGGGTTGTGACGCTGTATGTGGGGGCGGGGTCCGAGAGGGAGCAATGGCACTTGCTCTGCTCGCTCTCGGATTCCAGTCCCTTCCTCTGCTTCCTCTTTGCCTGGATTATCTGGGTGCGAATGTGGGACCACCTGGTCAGCCAGCCTCCTTGTGCGGCCTCACCGGGTCTGCACCATTGCCACCCCATGCCCAGGTTCTGCTAGCTGCCGCCTGTGCACCTGGGGGCTGCCAGCTGCTGCTGCCTGTGTGCCCAGTCCGCACCTCCACTTTTTCCTGCTGCGACTCCGCCCCTCTTACCGGTCTGGATGAATGGTTGTTGGACTTCCCTGCAGTTCAATTTTCTATCAGTTCTGGTTGTGTTCTTGTTTCTAAATCTTTGTTGTCCTTAATTTTGGTTGTGCGAGGAGGCACAGTGTGTCTACCTATGCCTCCATCTTGGACCATGAATCTTAATTGTACATCCTCTTAAGTTTTGACAGATGCAATGCAGCAGGCTATATTTCTTTAAAAGGAATTGAAACTGTGAAGTCATAGGATATATTTGAACTTCAGGCACAATTGGATCCAGGAATTGTAACAAGGCTACCTGTCTCCCTCTCTCAGCTCTGCTTTCCTCTATCGCACTTTCAGGCAGACTCTCTTTTCACAATAAAAGAGGTGGCCCAGCACCTCTGGCTTAACGTCTCAGCTTGGCAACCCTAGCTACAGAGGGAGGCTCTTTCTCAGTATTTCTATCCAAAATCCCAGCTGGCTTTGATTGGCCCAGCTTAGTCACTGCCTATCTCTGAACCAGAGAAATGCAGCAATCTGGTTGGCTGTGCCTGGGACTTGTTCCCACCCCCAGGAGTAGATATAGTTCTGCTCAAAGCACATGGGCTGAAAATGGAGGAGCAGAAGGATCCCAAGGGAAATTCAGGGTTTGTCACCAGAAGAGAAATCACTGACGGGGCCTGGGCCATCACAAATACCCATTATGTTGGAAAGCTCAGAGTTTACCACCATTGACTTCCTCTCCCCTGTTGTCTCCTGCTCACAGATGTGAATGAATGTGAAACCCTACAGGGTGTGTGTGGAGCTGCCCTGTGTGAGAATGTGGAAGGCTCCTTCCTCTGTGTCTGCCCCATCAGTCCTGAGGAGTTTGACCCCATGACTGGACGCTGTGTTCCTCCCCGGACTTCTCCTGGTAAGACTGATGTCAGTGTCTATTTAACTAATGGCCACTTGCCCCACAGAAAATTCATGTGGTCTAATTGCTGCTGATGTGGACAGCTGCCATCAATGAAATGCCATTGTTTCAAACAGCAAAAAAACTTCAGAATTCATGAGTTAACCTGGGTAGTGTGACCCAGCAACAGGAGAACTAGATCCTGTCCCTGCCTGACTTTACCAGATTTCTTCATTTAACAAATGTCCACAAGGGCATCCACTGTGTTCAGTCCTTGTTCTGGGCACTGGTGACACAGGAGTGACCAGGGAAGATCACTCTGTCTTGAAGAGGCTCACAATGCAGTGGGGACCGACAGAGATGTCACTAGATGGTAACAACCCGAAGACATCAGGGCTGGGATGAGGAAGCACAGGCCAGAGGGAACGAGCCTGTCTTGAGGAAAGGCTACTGGGTTGTGGGACTCCACAGGAAGTACCTGCCCCAACCTGAGAGAAGAGTAGGGAGGGAGGGCTTCCTGTAGGAGGGGGTGTCTGAACTGAGAGAAGTAGGATGAGTAGAAATGAGCCAGGTGAAATGGGTGAGGGTGACATTGGGGCCAGAGGGAGCAAGGGCAAGGGCAAAGATCGGCTGAGGCAAGAGAGAGCCTGGCATGTGGGAGGACCTGAAATAAGTTCAGGGAGGCAAGGGAAGGAGTGGGGAGAGAGGCCGCAGAAGAAGGCTGGTGCCAGGTTACACTGACTCACCGTGGTCAGGAGGTTAGACTTGTCCCGAGGTTACCCTGACAGCATGGAAGGGTTCTGAGCAGGAGGGGAGGTGTAATCGGATTTTGAAACCTCCTTTGGCTGCCATGTGGAGATGGGTTGGAGGAGATGATCCTGGGCGTTGAGAGACTGGGGAGCAGGCTGGGGCAGGGCCCAGGCAGAGCGGACAGGACTGGGTCAAGGCAGCAGCCACAGGAGGGAAAGAGGGGGTGGGTGAGTGAGGCACTCAGGAGGCCAGTGGACACACTGTGGGGCTGCCTGGGCAAGGGACAGGTGGCCTGACCCAGACCTATGTTTGGGGATGAAGACTCCAAGGCCATTTTGGGACATATTGGGTGTGAGAACCCAGGGAGACATCTAGGAGGTGAGGGAAACCCCCTCTCCTCCTAGCCAAACTGCAGCTTTGATGGTGGGCCTGAGGTCTGGGTGAGTGAGGTAGGGAGGCAAGAAGTGCAGAAATGACAGGAGGTAAAAATAGGAGAAAGGGACTATGACAGAGTAGAGTCTGGTTCTGCCACTACTGGCTGGGAGCCCTTTGCACCTCAGTTTCCCCATTTATTACATGGGGACTGGAGGTTCAGCCCACACTCACTAAAGCCTCCTTTCTCTCCAGGCACATTTCCAGGCTCACAGCCCCAGGCACCTGCCAGCCCTGGTCTGCCCGCCAGGCCACCCCCACCACCCCCACCCCGCCGGCCAAGCCCACCCAGGCAGGGACCTGTGGGCAGTGGGCGCCGGGAGTGCTATTTCGACACAGCAGCTCCAGATGCATGTGACAACATCCTGGCTCGGAATGTGACGTGGCAGGAGTGCTGCTGCACTGTGGGTGAGGGTTGGGGCAGTGGCTGCCGCATCCAGCAGTGCCCGAGCATGGAGACAGGTGGGCATGGGCTGCTGCGTGGGCACGGGCCTGAGGGTTTGGGTGGTGGGCATCAGGCTGAGAGGTGGGCGGTGAAGGGTGGGCAGGAGCCAGAGTAAACACGGAGACAGGCAGGCATGAGCGAGCCGGGGTCAGGGCTGGGGTGCTGGAGTCTGGGCCTAGCCTTGTCTCTGTGTGCAGCTGAGTACCAGTCGCTGTGTCCCCACGGCCGGGGCTACCTGGCACCTAGCGGAGACCCAAGCCTCCGGAGAGGTGAGGCCAGACTTAAGCCCCACCCACCTTCAGCCCACAGGCCCAGCTCCCGCCCACTCATCTCTCTATCTCCATCTTTCGCCATCTCTATATTTGGGTCTCTATCGCCATCTCTCTGTCTCTCTCTTTCCTGGTCAAGCCACACAGTCACCCCCCATCCCCCACCATCCGGCCCACCCCACACTCTGGCCCTCATCCATCTCTCTTGGTGGCCGCGCCCCTCACCATCCTTCCTACAGATGTGGACGAGTGCCAGCTGTTCCGAGACCAGGTGTGCAAAAGTGGTGTGTGCGTGAACACGGCCCCAGGCTACTCCTGTTACTGCAGCAACGGCTACTACTACCATTCCCAGCGACTGGAGTGTGTCGGTATGAGCCCCACGTCCACGATTTCCCAAAATACCCTCCACCAGGCCAGCTTCCCTCTGGAATGTGGCCACAACTAGTAGGACGTCCCTCCTGGAGTCCAGACTTTATCTCTCCCTGTCAATGTTCCCGGGGAACAGGGAAAGTGGAGAGGGCTGCTTCTTAACCACTGCCCCCATGCCGCCATAGATAACGACGAGTGCGCAGACGAGGAGCCAGCTTGTGAGGGCGGCCGCTGCGTCAACACAGTGGGTTCTTATCACTGCACGTGCGAGCCCCCGCTGGTGCTGGACGGCTCACAGCGCCGCTGCGTCTCCAACGAGAGCCAGAGCCTGGGTAACACGGCTACAAGCCCGCCTTGCTCCGCCCAGCCAATTACGCCCCGCCCAGTCGTGCCCACGCCACACAGCCAGCCCCTTGGATCCCACTTCCTTGGCGCACATGGCGTGAATTGGCAGTAGCCCTACCTTATAAGATGGTTGTGAAAATTTTTAAGGACAGAACAGGGCCCTATCTAAGTGCTAATGGTGTGCTCCCTGTTATTTCCCTATAGTATCTCCACCTCTTTCCTCCTTCCTCTGGGTTTCTGTGTTCAGATTTTTCTCCGACTCAGATAATTTCTGGGTCTATCGTTGTTTCTAGGTCTGTTTCTTTCCGTCTCTCTCCGCATCTTTGCTTACCTGTTTTTTTGTGGGGTTTTTTTTTGTAGTTATTTATTGATTTTTGAGAGAGAGAAACATTGGTTTGTCATTCCACTTATTTATGCATTCACTGGTTGATTCTTGCATATGTCCTGCTTGGGGATCGCACCCGCCACTTTGGCGTATAGAAACGATGCTCCAACTAACTGAGCTACCCAGCTAGGGCATCTGTTTGTCTTTGAATCTCTGACTGTTTGGATGTGTTTGTTTCTATTTCTTTGGGCTCTTTCTTTCTCTTTTTTTGCCCATGGACCCAAACTCTGTTCCTACAGCATGCCCAAACACTTCATTCAAACAGTTCTTAGAGAGGAAAAGCAGCTGCCCCATGGCCACACAGCCCTCCGGAAGCCAGGCTTGGTTGGAGAGGGCTCTCAGGTCCTATGTCCCAGCCATTGGAACCCCTCTTCTCTTCCCTTCTATATGACAGCCTCATGTCCCATCAAGCCCTGTCCTCAATTCAGAACCTTGGAACTGCCTCAGAGGGCTTCTGGGAGTCACATGTCAGCTGCTGAGAAGGATATGGTGATAGGCAGAGGCTGCTAGGCCGCTCCAGAAGGAGAGGAGCCTGAGCGCTTGGGAGGATCTGAGTGTCAGTCCCCCCCTGATGCATGTTGTCTCTGCCCACAGAGGACAGCCTGGGAGTGTGCTGGCAGGAAGTGGGGGCTGACCTCGTGTGCAGCCGCCCCCGGATGGACCGCCAGGCCACCTACACAGAGTGCTGCTGCCTCTACGGGGAGGCCTGGGGCATGGACTGCGCCCTCTGCCCTGCCCAGGACTCAGGTACTGCCACCGGCCTGGGTCACACTCAGCAGCCCTACCCCTCTGGCTCCCAATCCAGACCCTCAGACCTCCGAGTCTCAGACCTGGCGTTGGACTCCCAGATGTCCCAGCCCATCCCTAAATCTTGGTCCCTTAGTCCCCAAGTCACATCCCAAAGACCTCCTAGTCTTATCGATAGGTCCCATAGTTCCAGTCCCATAGGGCCCCAAGATCTGGTCTCTCAGACCCTTGACTCCTGGTCTCAGAGTCCCGAAACAGCCCATGAGGCCCCATCTGCCAAATTCTGGACTCTTAGACCAGTTGTTCCAGCCCTGCCATCGTGGCCTCTCTGGTCATAACCCACAGGCCTCCAATTTCCATTGCCTTGGACCCCTGAATCCGGGTGCCTAAGACCCCAACACACGGGGCTCTTCAGACACTCCATTCACCCAGTCGTCAGCCCTTGGGAACCCAGCCCCGCCCCAGGCCTAAAGACCCCACACTCAGTCCTTAAACGTCCAGGTCCTGTGGCTCAGACCCCCTCCCATGCATCCTGGCCCCTCAGACCCCGGTAGCAGTTCTGGGAATCTCAGTCCTGGTCCCTAAAACACCAGCACCTCACTTCTGTGGGCTTCTAGCCTGACTTCCCACGGGTCCCCCAAATTCCAGCACCATGATTCCTAGGTGCAGTCCTTGGGCCTTCTGACCCTACTACCTTCAAATCCTAGTCTCAGCCCTTGGACCCTCAGTCCTGGCTCTAGACCCCCTGATCCTCACCCTGCAAGTCCAGGCCCCTCCTCTGAAGCCCCGTCCATGCCTCAGCCCGGGCCCTCCCACCCTCTCCTCTGGGTTCTTCCCACAGTGGGGACATGAATGGTAGGTGCAAGGCAAGCAAGGGATGACTGTTAGGCTTGGCTCCTGTTCACAGATGACTTTGAGGCCCTGTGCAATGTGCTGCGTCCCCCTGCATATGGCCCCCCGCGGCCAGGTGGCTTTGGACTCCCCTACGAGTATGGTCCAGACCTAGGTCCACCTTACCAGGGCCTTCCGTATGGGCCTGAGTTGTACTCACCACCTGTGCTACCCTATGATCCCTACCCTCCGCCACCTGGGCCCTTCGCCCGCCGGGAGGCCCCCTATGGGGTGCCACCCTTTGACGTGCCTGACTTTGAGGATGATGGCGGTCCCTATGGCGAGTCTGAGGCTCCTGCTCCACCCGGCCCGGACACCCGCTGGCGCTATCGGTCCCGCGACACCCGTGGCTCCTTCCCAGAGCCTGAGGAGCCACGTGAAGATGGTGAGCACTGCGGGCTGATGGGGACCGAGATGAGGATAGAGCTGTGCAAATATGGAGACAGGGAGGAGGGAAGGAGAGAGATGCAGACACAAAGAAGCCAGGGGTAGAGACAGGCTCAGGGAGATGGGAAAATACAGATGAAGTTGCAGAGAATAGAGACATACCTATAGACCCACCAAGAAAGAGGTGCATGCAGATAGAGGGAAAGCTAGAGAGAGCACCACAGCGCCCCCTGGAGAAGGATGGACCATTTGGAGGGGGACAAACAGGGATATAGAGCCAGGGACACACTGGCCTTTGGGAAATAAGGGAGAAAAGGCACAGATCCTGAATCAAGGAGTCCGCGCATTCTCCGCAGGCGCCCGCACTGGGCCTTACCAAGGGCTGGAGGCGGAGGAGTGCGGGATCCTGGACGGCTGTGCCCATGGCCGCTGTGTGCGTGTCCCCGAGGGCTTCACCTGTGACTGCTTCGACGGCTACCGCCTGGACATGACCCGCATGACCTGCGTCGGTGAGGGGATGGCAGGGGCCGGTGGGCAGGGAGAGGGGAGAAGCCCCGACTAAAGGTGGGTACTTAGTGACATCTAGGGGGAGGGCCAGCAGGGGAGGAGCAGCCTGACAGAGGCTAAGTCAGGCTTGAGGGAAGCAGAGCTTGCCCGCAGCGCCTGCGCTGGGCTTGAAGCAGGTTGAAGCAGGGCAGAATCCTGAAGGTGTGTGATGTGTAAGGCCTGCCAGTGCAACCTTGGGTTAATTTGCCTGACATCTTGGAGAGCTTCAGTCTCCACGTCTGTAAAGTGGGAACGTGAATCCCATTTGCCTGGTTTAGAGAGCAGTGATGCAGGACCCTGCAGGAACTGGAGAGCTCTCGGACTCAGTCCAGCAATTTGCTGGGTGACCTGACCAGGTCACTGTCCCTTGCTAAGTTTTTTTTTTTTTTTTCATCTGAAGTGACCATAGTCACAGAACCCATTTCAAAGAATTGCGAACATTGTTAATACTGGTTTACAATGACATTGTAAATCCAGGCTCAGAAAAGGGGAATTGAGTTTCTCAAGGTCTCACAGCTGAGAAGGAGCAGGGGGCTGGGCCCTCACAGCCTTTGGGAGCTGGTTTGAGAACCCACTAAGCAGAGTGCAGGCTGGCTGTGTGACACTGGGCAAGGGCTTTCCCACGCTGGGCCTCAGTTGACACATACGCAAAACTGAATCACAGAACGTACTTCATAAGGTTATTAGGAGGATAAATTTAATGCAGGTAATGTGCTTATCACATGTCTACTTTGGAGTAAACATTACTGTGGCTGATACCATCATCAGTATTCTTTTCCTAAGAAAGACCTAGTGACAGGGGCTACTGTACCCATCTTACAGAACACAAAACTGAAGCACAGAGAAGTTAAGCCACCCTCTCAGGCTCACACAGCCAGCAGATGATACTGGTGGGGTTCAAACTCATCCAGGAGGCTCTGCATCCACACCCTTCTGCCCCAGGAGCTTCAGGGGACAGGGATCCAACTCCCCCGTCCCCAGCCCTGAGTAGCAGCACTCCTCTACCCCCCTCCCCAGACATCAATGAGTGTGACCAGGCGGAGCCTGCTGTTCCCCTCTGCATCAACTCGCACTGCGTCAACACAGACGGCTCATTCCGCTGTATGTGCCGCCCTGGATTCGCACCCTCCCACCAGCCTCACCACTGCGTGCCTGCCCGGCCTCGGCCTCGGGCCTGAGTCTGGACGGCCCCCAGTGCCTCTCCACGCCTGTGCACTCGGGCTCCCTGCCGTGCACTCACTCCTGCCTGCCTGGGCGCTTGGGCACAGGGATGCCAGACCAGGCAGAGTGGACGACTGATCCATGGATGGAAGTGGGGATGCCCTTCACTGCTCCTGCCACCCTCAGCCCCTCCTACCGACGCCGCAGGCCCGGGCCTGGCCCAGTGTCCCCTTCATATTTCTGATCCTTTTTATAAAAGTTTTCAATTAAAAAACACCTATTTTGTACCTTCTGCCTCTGTATGCCTATTTCTCAAAGTCTAACTCTAGAACGTTCGTTCTAGAAAGAAAGAACTCTAGTTCGTTCTTTCTAAAAAAAATTTTTTTTAGAGAGGGGAGGGGAGGGAGAAAGAGAGGGAGAGAAACATGGATGTGCGTGAGAGATACATCCACAGGTTGCCTCTCACACACCCCCAAATGGGGACGGGCCTGCAACCCACGCATGTGCCCTGATAGGGAATGGAACCCACAACCTTTTGTTTCCCAGGCCCATGCTCAAACCACTCTAGGGCTAGAGTTTGTTCTTTGAGCCACTAAATTATGTCCTCTTCCCACCCTGACTCCTATTAATTTCCATGCCTGTCGCTTCATCTGTCTTTTTATCGCTCTCCGCCTCTCTCCTGTGTCTCTTTCTCTCATTGTTCTCTCTTGTCTCCTTTCCGCTTCATTTTCTCTGCCTGATTCTGTGTCTTTTAGTGTCTGTTTCTATGTCCTCTTTTTCCTGTTTCATTTTCTCTAATCTTGAGGTAGATCGTGCCTCTGGATTTTTAACTACAGCACTGACTCTCCCAATAAATCCTGCCCAAGCTCCGTCTTCCCCCTCCCTGTGTGGAGCCCCAGCAAGGAATGGGATGGGGTGGCCTCTGTTCAGGGTGCTCCCTCTCTTCTCAGCTAGGCGGCACCCCAGATTTCCTCATACTCTCCAAAGAAGTGAAAAAGCAGTTCTGGGACTAGTGGGATATGGTGGGGGCAGGGGTGCCCCGAGGGGTAAACCTGGCCCTGGCCGCAGATTTGGCTGTGATGAAGCAGGGGGGCGGCATTGGTGGTGGAGACTGGAATGAGCTATGTGTGTAAGGGTACTGCAGCCGGCATGGAGCCCCCAGAGCCCCTGCTTTATTCCTGGCCATGTGGAGAGTCCAAAACCCGCCCCCCTCCAAAGGACATAAAGCAGTTTGCTGGGCATAAACTCAGGGGACAGAGGACGGTCAGGAATGGGGGTCTCATTGGCATTAAAACAAAACCAAGTGCTGTACCTGTGTCATTCTCCACCCTGTTACTGTTAGGGTCTCAAACACAAATGCTTACGGGATGAGGTGAATGAGGTTGGAGGGCGGCAGGTGCGGGATGAGAAAACCACAGCACAAGGGTGAGGATACACGACCTGCTTAAAGGTTGGGGTGAAACGGAAGTCTCTCTGTTTTATTTTTTAAGATTTTTATTTACTTTTATTAAAAGTTTTATTTACTTATTTTTAGAAAGAGGGGAAGAGAGGGAGAAAGAGAGGGAGAAGAAACATCGACGTGAGAGAGAAACATCAATTGGTTGCCTCTTGTATGTGCCCTGACCTGGGACCAAACCCACGACCCAGGTGTGTGCCCTGACTGGGAATGGAACCTTTCACTTTCTGGGACGGCCCCCAGCCAACCGAGTCACACCAGTAAGGGCTAAGTCTCTCTATTTTAAATAATGATATTTTAAAAAGTCAGCCTCTGGGTCATATCTGCCCATGAGCCACCAGTTGTAATCTTCCAGGCACAGCTGAAGTTGTGTAAATGAGGGACAGGGGCTCCTTCTTGAGCAGACAGACCCCCAGCACCCCCCAAGCTTCGGGAGGAGTCGCATTCCCACCGGTGCATGTGGAGGGTTATGCCAATAGTGCCCACTCTATAGGCATGTTGGTAGTGGTTAAGTGAATTGTTCCTTATGTCCAGTGCTTAGAACTGCACTTGACACATAGCAAGTGCTCAGTGCTTGTTATCATAACCCTGGGCCTCCCAGGAAATGCTGCGCCCTGGGGTTGGGCCAATGGTGAGGGCAGGTGGATAGGTCTTGTTCTTTTCCTGACCTCTCCGCAACCACCCCCGCTCCGGGGTGAGAGAGGAGCCAGACTCTGTCCCCTTCAGTGAGACAGCGAGAAACACCTAGCACAGGGGCCTTGGTGGGGAGAGTTGTCAGACCACAAGGGGCTCAAAGCTCCATGAAAGGGGGCAATAGCTGCACAACTGTGCACTAAAAACCACTGGAGTGTACACTTCAAATGAGTGAGTTGTATGGCATGTAAACGATAGCTCAGTGAAGAAAAACAACTCTAGAAAGAGAGGTCGGGAGGTGACCCTCCAGCTGATACAGGGGACCTGGCCCAAATATTGACCGTTCAGTCACTCAGTCAACAAGTATTCTCTATATCTGCTTTGTAGTAAGTGAGTGTTGGGAACACGGTCTTTGACTCAGCCTTGGGGGTGAGAGCTGGGGAGGGCTCTTGGCAGACAAGACATCTGAGCTGAGGCCTGAAAGCTGTAGGAAAACAAGCCAGATGAAGTCGTGGAGCATAGTGTTCCGTGTGGAGAGAACAGCATTTGCAAAAGCCTAGAGGTAAGGATGGCAAATATCTTTACTTTTCTTTTTGTGTGTCAGTCCCTGTGTTGGACATGCTGATGACATTTTTGGTGCATAATAAATCCCTGGTCCCTGCCTTTGTGAAGCTTCGGCAAGCAGCACAGACACATTGCTGGCATGATAACCCAGGCTGAGATTGGCAGGCACAGGCAGAAGGGTCAGGACAGTACAGGGAAGACTGAGGGAGGCACTGGCCCCAGTCCGAGAGAACATCAGGGAAGGTTTCCTGGAGGAAGCGATAAAGTTCTGAACTGTCCCTGGGGTTCTAGATCCCTTTGAAAATGTGCTGAATGTTCTGAACATCCACAGAAGGAAAAACACACAAACATTGTAGGCAATTCCCTAATATTCCATTCCCTCAACTACCTCCTGGGAAGCTGGAGGGCATCCCATGACCCCCTTGCTGAACAAATGTCCCAGGAATGGGGACAGGGTGCCCAAAAGTATTGGAAAACTTTGAGGCTGAATTTAAGCATCCTAGGAGTACGGTGGGGAGGAATTTTGAAAACCCCAAACATCTCTCACCCACTACCGGTCCTGGAGGGTATGCCAAAGATCTAGCTTTTATCCTGCCTACATCCCCCACACTAATACGCAGCCCCGGTGCAGTAGACTCCTTGGCACGTGCAGGGACCAACACGTTCTCTGGAATGTCCAGAGGGAAACAGTCCAGGAGGTAGGTCGTCTCGCTCGCGGGACAAGCGCCACAGCGCCCCCTGACGGTCACCGCGTGCCGGTGCACCCCAAGCCATCCGCTTGCCCCTAGTGGCCGATGCTCAGTCACCAGCAAGCACCGCCCGCCACTTCCAGCCTTTGGTCGGCAGACTAAGGTCATCCCAGTAGTTGTCGTCGTCGTCATCATATCATCATCATCATCATCATCGTCGTCGTCGTCGTTGTCATCATCGCTAATATGTAAATAGTGCTTCCTATGTGCCAGGCTAGAAACTGAGAGATGTAAAATTTTGAACACACACGTAAAAGTATAATATCACCTCATTTTATCCTCACATCAGTCCTATGAAATAGGCATTATTATCATCCCCACTTTCCCCATTTGAAACACAGAACATTAAGGAAACTTACCCAAGACCACACAGCTACTAAATGGCAGAGTCTGGATTGAACATCGGCATTCTGGCTCCAGAGTTCATTTTCTGAACTATTCAAAAACAATCATGAAGTGATATAATACAGGGTCTGGCACAAATAACACCACTTTTTATTACAAAATCTTTTATTACAAAATCATAAGCATGTAATTCTGTAACATAACAATATGACACTCAAGCACACCACATGACATTTTAGGTAAAATGTTCAAGTTAAAACTACAAATTTTTACACCCGTATCATTACCCTACCAACCACACTCAAAGCAGGCCTTACCTCTGTTGTACCCTGTGTAATAGCTGGGGATTGCTTCAAAATCACCCCACAGAACAGCTGAGTCACAGAGGAAAGAACTTGGGTCCCTGGACCACCAACTGCCAACCTGGATCATGTCACCTCTGGAGTATCCTGTGAGAGTCAACTTTTTTATTTAAGTCATCATATTTTGAAGGCTCTTTGTTATAGCGACTTAGCTTATATCCAGAATATAAAACAGATTGCTGGGCCCCACTCCCAGAAAGTCTGGAGAAGGGACAGAGAACTTGTATTTCAAGTAAGTTCCCAGGGGCAACCGCTACTGCTGCTGGTCTGGGAATCACACTCTGAGAACCACTGTCCTAAATGATGCAGGTCCTTACCATGTGCTATTTCAGATGCCTGGCACTCATTCTTTCTCTTTGGAAAAATGGCCTTCTTCACTCTGAGTCCAGGGGGCTGACCCCAGGGGTAGACTCCAGGCCTGGCCTATGAAGGAAGGGTCCTTTCCCTTGTGCCTTTGCTATTAGTTCAGGGATGGACATTTCCTAGAAGCTGGACGAATGAGAGTCAGCCCTGGGACTGTTGCTGGACTGCTGGGAAAGGACTCCTAGGCTTGCTGTACTGGAGGAAAAATTATGCTATAAATTAGAACATTATTAGATCAATGATGAAACTGGAATACAATGGTAGATCAGGAAAATTTTGTGTATTAATATTAAATTTACCAAAGTCAGTCATTGTACTGTGGTTATGTAAGAGAATATCTCTATCAGTGTTCATTTTATTTTATTTATTTTATTTTTTTATATAAGCTTTGCTTTTTTTAAAACATTTTATTTATTTATCTTTAGAGGGGAAGGGAAGGAGAGAGGGAGAGAGGGAGAGAAATATCAGTGTATGATTGCCTCTCGTGCGTCCCTTGCCGGGAACTGGCTTGCAACCCAGGCATCTGCCCTGACTGGAAATCGAACTGCGATCCTTTGGCTCACAGGCCTGCGCTCAGTCCACTGAGCTACACCAGCCAGGGCTCATTTTATTTTTTTAATTTATTGATTTGAGAGAGAGAGAGAGAAAGAAACATCAATGTATTATTGTTCCACCCGTTTATGCATTCATTGGTTGATACTTGTATGTGCCCTGACCAGGGAGGGATCCTACAACCTCGGCATAGCAGTACGATACTCTAACCAACTGAGCTACCCGGCCAGGGTGAGACTATCCCAATTCTCAAGAAATACATGGTGAAGAATTGAGGAGTAAAACGCCATGGTTTGTGTAGCTTAGCCTCAAATGGTACAGGAGAAAACAAGGGGAGGAGGGAGAAAATGAAAAAGTAAAGGGGGTAAAAATGTTAGCTACTGAATTTGAGTAAAAAGTGTGTATGTTCTTTGTACTATCTTAGTCTTGCGTTTTTTTTTTGTAAATTTGAAACTATCTCCAAATAAAAAAAAGCTAATTTATTTTTTTTAAAGAATTGAGAGTTGTAAAATTCTGAACAACAGTTTCAACACAAGTACAACCAGGGAGATAAGAATAAAGTGTTCTATCATCCAGGTAGTGTTCCGTATTCAACTGTAGATTAAACTTCACATCTGACTTTTAAAAGAGTATGTGGTAAAATTGTAAGGATTACTATGAAAAGAAAAGAAATGGTGCATAGATCTCAAACGAGTAGAAGGAAGAGAAAGAGAAAGAAAATACAAGACACTCCCTGGCTGGTGTGGCTCAGGGGATTGAGTGCTGGCCTGTGAACCAAAAGGTCACTGGTTCGATTCCTAGTCAGGGAGCATGTTGGGGTTGTGGGCCAGGTCCTCAGTAGGGAACTTGCGAGAGGCAACCACGCACTGATGCTTCTCTCCCTCTCTCCCTCCCTTCCCCTCTCTCTAAAAATAAATAAATAAAATCTTAAGGATTGAGTACTGGCCTGCAGACCAAAAGCTCACTGGTCTGGTCCCTGGTCAGGGCACATGCCCTCATGGGCTGGGGTGCGGGCCAGGTCCCAGTTGGGGGCGTGTAAGAGGCAGCCAGTTGTTGTATCTCTCACACATTGATGCTTCTCTCCTTCTCTTTCTCCCTTCCTCCCTGTCTCTCTAAAGTAAATGAATAAAATATAAACCACTCTGTCTCCCCCTGCCCATACCACCAGGGTCTCTTCCCTCCCACAATTAGAGACTCAGAATACCCAAGTCATTTCCAGTCCTTCCCCTGCTCAGAAACTTCCTGTGTCTTCATCTCACTCAGAGTACATGTCAGAGTCCCCTCTCTGGCCCATGAGACCCTGCACTTTCTGCTTCTTGTTGTCCCCCTCTCTCATCTCCCCCATCTGCCCATGTGGCTTGCTCTTCTCCAGCCACATGAGTGTCCTTGTACCAGACATGTTCCCACCTCAGGACCTTTGCACTTGCTGTTTCCTCTTTCCACTTGGCTGATTTCTTGACCACCAACAGAGAGTGGATAAGTACATTGGGTATAGTCACACAGTGGAATCATGTACTGCCATGGGAATAACCTATAACTACATACAATAACAGGGATGAAGTACACTGTGTTGAGTGGAGAAGGCCAGACACCAAGGAGAATAAATTTTCTGGTTCCATTTATCCAAAATTCAAGACAGGAAAAAACAATCTGTGCAGCCAAAAGTCAGAATGATGGTGACTTTAAGTTAGGGGGGTGGTGAAGGAGGAGGTGCTGGATAAACAGCAGGAGCCACGAGGAGGCTTTCAGGGGGGCTACAAGCATTTCTTGGTCTGGGAGTTGGTGGCACAGATGTGCTCAGTTGGTGAAAATTCACCACACTATACACTTGTGGTTTGTACTGGTTTGCATGTGCATCTACTACAAGCATCAGTTTAGCAAAAAGACAAGCCCTGACCAGTGTGGCTCAGTTGGTTGGGTGTCATTCTGCAAAACAGGAGGTCACCGGTTTGATTCCAGTCAGGGCATGTGCCTGGGTTGCAGGTTCAGTCCCCAAGGCAACTGATCAGTATTTCTCTCACACGGATATTTCTTTCCCTCTCTCAAAATAAAATCTTTTTTTAAAAGTTTTTAACTTTTAAAACTCCCTGTTTCTACCTACCGAGCTTAAGAAACAGGACATTTCCAGCGCTCAGGTCTTTCTCACCCATCACAATGTGTTTTTGTAACTGTACACACCGCCACCGCCCCAGCTCCTTCCCTCAGCTCACAAGCAGTTCCAGACAGACCTCACAGGTTCCAGCAGAGAACTCAGACGGCCAGTGCGGGGGCAGGGCAGGAGGGACTGCCCCGTAGAGCTCTTGCCCTAAATCCTGATGGGGGGCTTTGTAGGGTGCTTCCCCAAGTGTTCAGGGCCCAGTGTCTGCAGGTGCGACTCAGTGCGGAGCCTTCCTGTGAAGCATCCGTTGGCAATGCAACCTGCTGGGCCGTACCTCTGTCACTGTCTCTCTCCCTGCCTCCCTGCCAACCTCTCTCTCCTCAAGAAGAAAAAAACTCGAAATTATTTACATAACGTTTTATTACATCAGACTGAAACTGAAGGATCCAAGTTCAAACTTTGAATTCTTCAATAAACTTTGAATAAATAGTAGTGCATTTTTTTCTTTTTTTGGTACTGTAATGTTTATTTTTAAATTCTTTTTTTTTTTTTTTTGTGGCTGGCATGATTTCACATATGTGAGGTTCAAGGAAAGAAAATGTTCACTGTTTGCATTTCTTTTCTGGCCATTAATATTGTTCATGTCATTTCCTGATTGGTACTGGAGATAATTTTGTGAAATAGGGAATGGGGGGCGGGGCTTGGCCAGCCTCTGTGATGCCTGAGGAGCTCAGGAAGGTCAGCAAGGGGTGGTGAGATTTGGGAAGCCCATCAGGTGGCTGAAGGGGAGTGCGTCCCAGATGAAGGCCCAGGCCAGGCCGGGGGCACAGGTGGGACAGACCCTGAGGACTCTGGGTTGGGGGAGGGGGCACTGAAGGTAGAAACCACAGAACTTAGTGTGGGGTTGGCTGTGAAGGAGAGGGAGGGAAGGAGACATGGAGTGCTGGCTGGTCTGTGTGGGCCCGGTGCCTGGACAAAGAGATGACTCAGCCTGGGGGGGCGGGCTGTAAACAAAGAAAGAGCAGGTCAGACTGACCTCTGTGATGGAGAGCTTCCTGGACACCCTTTCTAACTCACTGGGTCCTCACAGCACCCACTTCACAGATGAGGAAATTGAGGCTCAGAGAGAGGAGGCCCCAGGAAAGGAGAGCAGGGCTGGATCCCAGGTCTTCTACCTAACCCTCTGTTTCCTGATCTTATAAAAACTTCAGGGCTTAAACTACCTCTGATGATTGACTTTTCTCCCATTAGAAAACAAATACAAAAACATAAAAACCAAACACACTTGACTACGAAGGCTGAGGGGTTTTTTGGAGCGGTAGAGCTGCCACGAATCCTACTCGAGGTAGCGGTTGCACGGCTCCACGCGTTTGTCAAAACCCAGAGCTGTGCACACACCCATAACTTCTACTGTTTGTGAAGGAGAACAGTAAACCAAAAACAAGGCAATGATCCCAGTTCAAATAAAACAACTGTAAAAAGATGTTTTTGAGATATTGGGAGAAATTTGAATACGGTCTGGGGGTTAGATGATATTAAAGAATTTGTTAATTTTGTTCAATGTTATAAGACATCAACATGGTTATGTAAGGAAGGCACCCCCCACCCCCCTTTTAGATGCTCATTTAGTATGTGAGAACCAGCACGTGCCCATCACTTGTATTTTGTTTCAGGTTTAGAAAAACGGGGAGGGGAAAGACAATGAAATGGCAAAATGTCGATGGTTATTGAAGGTGGGCGTTGGGTCCATGTGGGTTTGTTGTCTCTCTGCTTTCTGTATCTGTTTGGAAATGTTCATGATCTAAGTGAAAGTTCTGAAAATAAAATAAAAAAGAAGAGTTTGTGTTTGTTAGGCACAATTTGGAAAATACAGAAAACTAGAAAGACGATACCTCTATCTCCCCCCACGCAGCCCCCCAGATCCACATCGCTATTATAGTTAACATTCTGACCTATTTCCATTCAGCCTTTTCTATTTTACCCAGGCTTTTAAAAGTGTGTGTGCGCGCACACGTGCGTTTTATATAATTATGTGAACAAATGGTTTATACAGTCCTGCTTTTTTCCTTCTTACAACGTAAGCTGTTCCGCTGCTCCGCTGCTCCCCTGCCCTCTCTGTGTAAACACGATCTCCAGTGTTTGCGCGATGTTTACTCAGCAGGGCAGTGTTGCCAGACGTCGAAGCTGTTTTCAATTTCCTCCCATTATAAATAATGCCTCGATGCACATCCTTGTGTGTCCCAGAGGTGGGATTCCTGGGCCAAAGGGTGTGGACCCTTTGGCAACTCATGGTCAAAATTGCCTTAGAGTTTCTGCCTGACCCAAAGCTGAAATGACCTCATACAGTTAAAGTGAGATTTCACTGCTATTTGTTATTTCCTAAAGGTTTGATTTATGACTCACATTCATGAGAGGATGTCTTTTTTTTTTTTCCTCTCACAGGAAACAGAGATCCATTCACACTAGCTCATGTTAAACAGGGGTTGAATCAGTCACAAGTAAAGCTGACATTCAGCCTGGACAAGCTATCTAGTTATGTCAATTGTTGAAAAACGACAACGTTTCTGTGTTGGTTGGTAAATCATGCTGCCTCAAGGGCCACAACTGTCCCTCACTGTGACAACTCCAACTGCTCTGGTCCCTCCCAGGTCCTCCCAGGTCCTCCCAGGCCTTCCCACCATGAAGCAAGGAAAGCGTTGGCATGGGCCACAGCAGTGAACCGTTCTGACTGCTCAGGCCCAAAGTACAGGCTGTTACATATTTTCTTTATCTTGATACAAATCACAGCAAAGCTGACTGAACTGGCTTAAACTCAAAAGGCAATTTGCAACTAGAAAACAACAGTTTGGCAATTGTCACCAAGTTCCCCGTTATTTTTCATCCTTCTGTCAACCTTAAAAATAAAATGGCCAGTTATACTTATTTTACCAGCAAAAATTAGCTTGTTCGGGGATAGCAAAAAAATTGAAATTCAGAACATGCAAACTATGGTGAACCACAGGCAACTCTGGAGAATCAAAGAGAGGAGCAACATTTTATGGAGAGCAAGGAGAAAGTTGGGGGGGTTATGAACAAAAGTCCATTGGAGGATCAAGGAGAGAGAGGGAGGGGCAGGGGAGCTGGGGGG
>PVKU01006457.1:0-103577 GCA_004027475.1 Anoura caudifer
TGAAACACCAATCCAAAAGAATCTATGCACCCCAATGTTCATAGCAGCACAATTTACAATAGCCAAGTGTTGGAAGCAACCTAGGTGCCCATCAGTAAATGAATGGATCAAGAAACTATGGTACATTTACACAATGGAATTCTATGCAGCAGAAAGAAAGAAGGAGCTCCTACCCTTCACAACAGCATGGATGGAACTGGAGAGCATCATGCTAAGTGAAATAAGCCAGGCAGTGAAAGACAAATACCATACGATCTCACCTTTAACAGGAAGCTAATCAACAAAATGAACAAACAAGCGTAATATAACCAAAGACACTGAAATTGAGAACAGGCTGACAGTCACCAGAGGGGAGAGGGGAGGGAATTTCAGGGGAAAAGGGGAAGGGTTTAGAGCAACAAGTAGGAAAGACACATGGACAAAAACTAGAGGGGGTGGATATGGGAGGGAGCTGGGGAGGGTTGGGGTGGTGGGCTGGGATGGGAGTAAAAGACAGATAACTGTACAAGAACAACAATTAAAATTAAAAAAATGAAAAAGAAAGAAGAAAAGCAAAGAAAAACAAAAAAAAAGACCACAAAAAAAGAATAATTGCAAGGCAAATGAGACAAAAAGCATGCTTCTTATAAACAAGCCCACCAACTACTCAGTTTTGCTATGCCTTTTATATTCATATTTTCCTAATATTCATTTATGTTCCATTTAACTAAAGCTCATAAACAGTTTTTAAGGTTTATTCCTAAAATGCTTTCGTGTGGTATCTCATAGTCTATGATAATATCATTTTAGAAATTTTATTATAATATTGAGGGATTATGCAAAAATTTAAATGGAAGGCTAGCATTTAATTTAGATATGCTATGTCCATTGGTAACTAGTTAATTAAATTTAACCAACCTTAATTAAATATTAATGATGCACATGGAAATATCTTAAGTATTAAACAGGAAATGAAAATGAATAGGCTGCTTTATGTCACTCACAGTAAAGGTGAGGAGCCATATGTATATAGAACTAGTATTTTGGATTCAGTACTATCTGGGTATAATAAGCTAGTAGAGTCCTTGTGAATGCAGGGCCTCTTTGCTGTCTTTGATGGAAAAATGGTTATTTATATATTTTTACAGGGAACTGACAAGCTTTTCTAATTTTGTGTGTACTCTAGATTGCACCTTTAGAATTTATGATAGAAAAAAATCTGAATTAAAAAAACTTAAAAAAAATAGAGGTTTTTGCCCTGGCTGGTGTGACTCAGTGGAATGAGTGCTGGCCTGAGAACCAAATGGTTGACAGTTTGGTTCCCAGTCAGAGCACATGCCTAGGTTGTGGGCCAGACCCCCAGTAGGGGGCATTTGAGAGGCAACCACACATTGATGTTTCTCTCCATCTTTTCTTCCTCCCTTCCCCTCTCTAAAAATAAATAAATAAAATCAGAGGTTTTATTTAATTATGCATTCATTGGAAAGATGGTTACAACTCATTGGTCACTAGACAAGCATACTCATATCACTGTTTCAATAGCATTATTATCAATTTGAGAGTTATCATCTACAAATGTATGTGTACACACATGTGCAAGCAAATATATAATTAAACATGTATATTTAAATCTGTATTCATAACTATGCCTTTATATACAAATCCATATTTATATCACTACATTAGCATCTATATCAAATTATACATGTATCAAAAATGAGTTTCTGCTAAAAGTCTGATGTTTTTACAGAACAATATGTCATAAGTAATTTTTTAGTCATTAGAGTCACAAAATATGATGTATCTGTCTGTATGTAATATATATTATGAATAGACAGATCTAGATGATCATTTTGTCAATTACACAGCATCACCCAGCATTTCATAGTATTTAAACAATGTGGCATTATTGATTGTATAGATTGTTTAAGAAACTTCATTATTATAAACAATGCCTTTATGTGCATCTTTTGCTACTTGGTTTATTATTTTCTTAGATCTCTCTGCCTAATATGGATTTATTGATCAGTTATAAAGTATAAAGTTTTCAAATATTTACACATATTACTCAGTTGACTCCAGCAATGTTGTCCTATTTTTATCCCTATCACTTTTTTATAATACAGATTATATTATGATGAAAAATTTCCATCTTTAATCAGTAAAATGTTGATAGCTCTTTATTGTTTTCAATTGCATTTAATATTTCTGTATTGTGAGCCCCCCCAAATTTATATGGTGCATAGTATGGTAAACTTTTAGGGTTATGTATTTGACGTGTATGCTTTTCATGATATTCATCTTTTGTTTCATACCTATTGTTTTGCCAGAACAGTCGACCAGCAAAGACAGTCAAGTGAGTTTATTAAAACAACTGGGTGTACCCCAGGTTGTCACTAATGTAGGGTCTACCACGTGTGCTCTCCCTTTATTTTCTCTATGGAGAAGAGGTTACTGAATTGACCCACAGATTATATTTAGCTTAGCAAATGTTATTCATTAAAGTTTACATGGCTTTTCAAGATGAAAAAAGAAGAGCCCTATATAATGAAACAAACAGAGGCTTTGAAATCTGGAAGACCCCTCCCTGACTTAATACCATGACTTTACCATACAGAAGAAGCATGACCTTAAGAATATCATTTGTTTGAGTCTCCTTATCTGTCACAAGCAAATGTAAATCCTACCTCACTTAAATATTCTAAGAATTTAAAACCTACATTTTAAAGTTTCAACCAAAATGCCTAAATATCTAAGGTTACATGTATAGCACTCATTATTATAAATTCTAAAAATCAAAGTGTCAAGAAAAACATAGGTTAACAAACAAAGAAAATTAACTCTTTGAACATAGTTACCCCATTGACAACACAGCTCTGTAAAATAGATAGAAATATATTAATATTTGGCTTAGAAAGTTGATACTCAGAACATATGAACATATAAAAACATTTTTATATATGACCTTTAAATAGTTTTTAACACTGTACAGGATTATGGATTACAAAATTTAGTGGGAGAAACATACATTAATCAAATAATAACACAAAAACATGTAAAATGTTAGCTGTTAAAAGAATGTTGGTAAAATGCTCACAGAGGGGCAGTGGGATTTCAGGAGATGGTGAGAGGAGGTAGTGCTGGTGCAGAAACATCAGCCAGGAGGCTGACATGGGAGCCCTGGCAGGAGGGGATGAGAGGTCAGACTAGACGGTGCTGGACGGAGAGTAGTAAAACGAGTCAAGGGATATTTCCACAGTAAGGTCATCATATAAATGAGACATTACATATGGATAGAGAATAAAAGGGAATTACCCTGGACACATTTTTAAAGACAGCTCTCTCCTATAACTGAATAGCAGACTCCAGGTTCTGCAGAGGGAAAATTGTGTGGTTTAAAACAGATTGAATTAGTAGTGCCTTTCAGATGTCCAACAGGAGAAATCAAATAGGCAATTGCAGCACAGAAGACTTGACTGGGAGAAAGATGAGACCTGTGTGGTTGCTTTCAACTTATGCTTGTGTATGAAATCACCAAGAGAGTGAGAAAGGCTGAGATTGAGAAGGGGCAAAGACTTGGGGTTTAATAGTTGAAAGAGAAGGAGCATCCAAAATAAAGAGGAGGAATACCTAAAGAAGATTGTGTCGACAAAGCCTAGTGAAAAGAATATTACAAGAACCAGTGGTCATCATTCTTGAGTTCTGATAGAAGTTAAGTAAGCAGAGACATTGAAATTAAGAACAATTAGAGAGTAACCAGAGGGGAGGTAGGAGGGGATAATGGGGGGAAAGGGGGGAAGTGTTTTGAGTAACAACTATAAAGGACACATGGACAAAACCAACGGGGTTGGAATCAGGGGAGGGAGGTGGTGATGGCTGGTGGAAGGAGCGGGAGGGAGTAAATGCAGACAACTGTACTTGAACAACAATAAAACAATTTTTTTGAAAAAGAAATTAAGTAAGAAAAATGAGGAAAACATCTCAGACTGTGTTATAATGGAAATCACATGTGATTTCAGCAACTAGCACACCCACTGAGTCCTGAGTTGGGGTGAACCCCAGGCTAGCTTGGGTTGGGATGGAATGCAAGATGACAAAAAGGAGATGACTGGGAGAGATGACAGAGCTTTATTTATGTTTTTTTTTTGTTTTTTGTTTTTTGTTTTTTTTTTTTACCATGAATGAGGAAAGATTGATTTCATTTGCTGATACTTCTCCTGATTCTTGATGTTTTTTCTATCTGTGCTCCATCTTTTGGTGTTTAATGTTTAAAATCAAATATTTCACAAAAGATTTCTCCATCTGGAATTTTTCCATTATATCTTACAACACCTTAGAAGGGCACACATCTTAGTGGCATCTTTAATTCATCTCTTATACCTCTCAAAGAATTTGTAAGTAAATCCTGTTGACTGTATCTATCAAAATGTATTAAGAATGTGAATGTTTTCATCGCTCCCACAGAAAACTCTCTATAATTTCTCATAATTTACCTAAATATTGCAAAATTTCCTTAAGTTATCTTGCTCCTCTGCTCTTACCCCATCCCAGCTCTATCCTCAACAGCACAGCCAGATAGACCCTGTAAATCTGTAGGTTTGAACCTGTAACAATGGAATGCATTAACTCCTCTACCGGAATCCTAGCTGAGTAAAAGCCAGTCTTTGCAACAGCATTCCAAAACCTATGGGCTGCAGGGTCATCGCGTCTGTTGTTGTTCCTCAAACACAAAACCTCACTCCAAGAATGTTCTTGGAGCTTTGCATTTGCTATATTTTCTTTTGGAAACAGATTTCCCCTAGATATTTGCATGGCTCACTCCCTTATCTTTTTGCAGTGTTTCCTCAAATTTTCTTATAAGTAAGACCTCATGAGGTAACATTTCTAGAAGTAGAAACATTTTCCTTTCTTCCCAATCCATTAACATTTGTTTTCCCTCTTTCTTTTTTTTCTCCAAGGCACCAGTCATGTGAGATATATATACTTATTTGATTTTTATACCTCTTTCTATCATAGCATAAACCACAGTAGGGAAGGAGTTATTGACTGATTTGTTACTGTTCACCTGCAATGACTAGGACAATGCTTCATGCATTGTAGGTGCTCACTTAATATTTATTGGAGAACTGAAGAAAGCTGTGGGGATGGACACACTCCAAAGAGATGCAGAGTGACACTATGAGACTCAGTGTGGAACCCATGGGAGACTATCACTTAAGCAGTGGCTGAAGAACAGGGTCCAATTAAAAAGGATCAGTGAGTGGCCACAGGATATAAAGAATATTTCAGAGATTGATGTCCTGGAAAACAAGAGGAAGTTTGAAGTTCACAGATTATTTATTTAAGCCCAAGTTTGTAAACCATTAAAACAAATTAGAACTGAATAATTATCTAGGAATTTGTCTCATGAGAGTATTATTGAAAACATTGAAAAGAACTATTTATAGTTGGTGAATATAAGTGTGGGGCCTAGATTACAATAGGCTGAGAAAAAAATGATGTATGAGAAAATGGAGAAATGAATGAAGGAAAGACTGAGTGCTAATAAGCAGGGAATTCATGGTAAGAGAAAAAAATGTAAATTTACCATTTGTTTCTGCTCTGAGATAGGAACTAAGTAATATAACTGACAAAAGAGAAAAATTTCCATGTTATAACCCAGCTTCTTGTTGTGCCATAAAACCGATCTATGGGTACAGCTGCTATTCTGCAAATGGATTGCCGTGCAAAAGGTATCTCTTCTAGCTCAGACCAGTCCTCTTCATTCAAGAGCAGATTCATATGGTTACAACATTGAATGGTACATTTATTTACATTTTTATGTGGCCAGTGCTGCGAAATAGTAGGGATACTTGTCCTACAAAAATTATTACACATCTGACTAGGGAAACATACTATAACCATTGCAGAATTATTAGTAATAGCAAAAAAAGGAAAGAAAATGTCCTTAATGTCCATCAAAATGAGAATAAGGATATAAAATAAAATATACAATAAGACATCACTCTGCAGTTTAAAAAGAACTGTATATACGAGGAGAGTTTATGTATTCATGAATTCTATTATTTAACCAAATGGTCCTACTTGCCTTTGCCTTTACATATTTGTGGAGTCTTTTTTGTTGTTGTTGCTGTGCTGCCTCTTTCTAATTTTTATGCTTTTCCAAGGATACTAAGGAAATTGGAACCTCTGGGCTGCAATTATTTGATTTCCTTAAATAGTGGATATGGTTCAGTTTGTATCCAGAAACAGATTAAGAGTAATGGTTATTTTTCAAAAAGAGTCAAGCAGCAGCATCTTGTAAGCACCAGGTCCAAGAGCTCAATGAGCAGCATTGCAGTATTACTCCTGGCTTCTTCCAGAAGATTCTGCCATCATAGACCTTTGTGGCCAGCACTTCCAATACCATAAATCATCTCCTAGTACTGAGTACTGGGCTACCACTTTTGAACCTCAGCCAGCACCCTCTCCTGGGTTTTCCTCAATTTTTAAAAAATTACTTGGCCTTTTATTTTTATTTTATTTTATTTTATTTTATTCTATTTTTATTTTTTAAAATTTATTTTAATTGTTGTTCTTGTACAATTTTTTGTCTTTTACTCCCATCCCAGCCCACCGCCCCAGTCCTCCCCAGCTCCCTCCCATTTCCACCCCCCCCCAGCTTTTGTCCATGTGTCCTTTATACTTGTTCCTATAAACCTTTCCCCTTTTCCCCTAAAGTGAAATAAGCCAGGAAGTAAAAGACAAATACCATATGATCTCACCTTTAACAGGAACCTAACCAACAAAACAAACAAACAAGTAAAATATAACCAAAGACACTGAAATTGAGAACAGACTGACAGTCACCAGAGGGGAGAGGGGAGGGAAGATCAGGGGGAAAGGGGGGGTTCCTCAGCTTAAAAACAATTATTATTTGCTTTTTTGTGCAGTCTAGTACATAGTCTGTAAACCTACATGCAAGTTTACAATACAATTGTTCCAAAATCCATATCATTTCCAGTCTATGCATCTTTCTAATCTTGAGATGAAGTTAACTATGACAGTGTTGTGTTTTTGTTTTCTTTTTAAGTGGCTGATTGTACACAGTTTAACCCAATATGTGTTTAGAAATTTGACTTATTAAACTGACCTCTGAGTTTATAGATGGTGCATCAGTCAATTTGCCATACCATGTGTTGCATTCTTATCAGTAACTCAATATTATTTCACCAGTATAATGAACTATATACAGATATTGATTTTTAGGTAAAATCCACATTTACTATAACATGAAAATAAGCAATAGAATAAGCATAGCCAGGAGTCTTACCATTAAAGGATATCACATGCATCCTCATGTAAAATAGTTTACCAAGATCCTTCCTGAAAATTCAACCAGCAACATGAGAGTCTGTCATTTAAATCTCAACAGGACTTTGGAGAGAACTGACTTTTTTAAAAAGCCATGAAACATATGAGGTGGTATCACCATAGAAGATTACAGTATTATTTCTTTGTAGAGAATTTCAATAAAAGAGATTGTAAGCAAATGAAGAATACATAAACATAATTCAAACTGGAAAAAATCTAAGTATATAGTAGTCAGCGAATGTAAAGTGTGCTTGAGTAAAAATTGTGGAAATACTTAATTTTGGCGCA
Source organism: Anoura caudifer (assembly GCA_004027475.1). Classification (NCBI taxonomy): domain Eukaryota; kingdom Metazoa; phylum Chordata; class Mammalia; order Chiroptera; family Phyllostomidae; genus Anoura; species Anoura caudifer. Next base: position 7,621 of record PVKU01006457.1, read on the forward strand.
CTCAGTTATTGAAAATACACAAAGGTTGCTGAAACTCCTGAAGGAGAGAATATTTGAGTACCACAAGCAAGAAAGTTATAAATTAGCAGATTTTTAAAGGAAAGGAAAAGAAAATGAGGCAACATAGTAACCCCAAAACAATTTGGTGCAAAATAAATGGTCAAGAATCAATGTAAGAATCAAAGAATTTTATTATGTGATTAAAAATGTATCATGGAAAGAACTGAAATCAAAATTGAAAATATATTGCAACAACATGGATGGATCTAGAGGACATTATGACAAGTGAAATAAGTCAGATGCAGAAATACAAATAATGTATCATTTCACTTATAAGTGGAATCTAAAATAGTCAAACTCATAGTAGGACAGAAAAGAATAGTGGTCACCAGGCATTGAATGGATGGAGAAATGGGACGTGATGGTCAAAGGGCACAAAGCTGTAGTTATACATACACATACTTACTCGTAGATAAATAAGCCGTAGAGATTTCCTGTATAGTCTGGTGCCTACAGCAAACAATACTGGATCCTGTACTTAAGGTTTACTAAGAGGGTAGATCTTATGTTGTGTTCTTAACACATTAATAAATAATAATAATAATAGTAATAATAATAATAGAGGCATTAAAAATCTTTGGGAGATAATAGATGTGTCTAGTGCCTGAATGGTAGTGGCTTCATGGATATATACTTAACTTAAAATTCAGTGAGTTGTATAGTTGTGTACATTATACACAGTATTTTCATAAAAGTACATCTCAATAAAGTAATATATATGCACAGATATAGAAATATATATCTACATACATAACGGATCCTGGGAAAATGAAAGGGACACTAGGAGTCATACATTAGGAGTGAAATAACTACTAGTTGAATAGAGAAACATTTTAATAATATTTTTAATTTAAAGCTATTTTAAAATTAAGTACATATTTAAATTATTTTTAAATCTATGTATTATTTCTAAAACTAAATATATTTTAATGTATTGATAATATTGATGTTTGGAACAAAAAAAAATGTCTTTGTGGATTAAGTTCATTTCCTCAAAAAAAAACCTTCTCTAATGCATTCTCTAAAGTCACTTTCAGCTTTATAATTTCTTTATTTTATGCTTTGTCACAGTGTTCATTTTGTGACTTCTCTAACCTGACAGATTGACCTCTCACTCAAGTATCTAGATTAGCATTTTGCCCTCTGAGCCCTTAACAAATATTTTTAGATGAACTTGGTGCATACTCTGCAAACTGCAGCCTTTGTCCCCAAACTCAGCCACCCTCTGCTAGTTATTACACACACAGCCACAGAGAGTTTTCCTTTGTTTATATCGGTTCTGATGGAGAGAAGTATTAATATTCTCTCTGCTGGCATCACTTCTTGAATAAATTGTCTTGAGGGATTTGGTAAGGTCAAATAGTAGAGAATATAATTTATTAAACTTCCTGATTCGGTATACGTGTCAGCTATAATTAAACTGGGGGAAATTAATACTATGTTATTTTTAATGAGTAGTATGATTATACTTGAAGATCTATTTTGCAATATGTTCATGTTTAACATGTTAAGAGAAACATCTTCTCTTGAACACTAGTTTTCTAGTTAATTCAAGAAGGCTAGCTTTTCTATAATCATTTCATTTATAATCCATATTTTTCAATAATCATTTACATTCAAATTTATTTTCACAAACCACCTTTGTTGAATAGCTTTAAATATTTAGGCTCTAAAATTAAATATAAAATAGTTATTGGTGTGGACACTGGCCAGCAGGGTCTGCGTCGTTATGGATGAAATAAAACATACACACAGACTACTGAGTCTGGTGGAGGAATAAGGACAACAGCATGGCTTTTCTCTCAAGAGGAGCAAAAGCCGCAGCCTCCGCCATGACAGGCCTTTATTCTATATCTCCTCACATTACAAGATGGTTCTCCTTCACTATCCTGGTTACAACAAAGGAGCCAATGCCCCTCATTACATCACAGAAGAAGGATATTAGCACATGAATAGGCAGCCAGTTACACTGGTCCCAAGGTTTAGCACTTGCAGAGTGAGGGAGTTTTAGCAAACAGCAAACATCAAAACAGCTTAGGTATATTGCAAATCTGATTACCCACGAAAGAACCTATCTGTGGGCATGGGTCCTGTGCATCTCTGAGTAGGAGCTGAGCCCAAGCCATGCAGAAGGGTCTGCCACAAGTTATAATTATTTTAACTATGAAATGCATCTCTTCATGCTCTAATATGCATGAACACAGTTGAGATTAAGATCAAAATACATGATGAGTCATGATTTACTACCCAACGATACCACGCAGAGGTGACCGTGTTGCCACTTCCTTTCCTACTGTCCTCTCTTCTGATAGAGGCCACCACTACTCCAAGCAACACGTTGGGTGGAGGCTGTTTGGTATGGTTAGAGAAGAAGTCATCTGGTGTTCAAACGAAGACCAGAAATAATTGTGGAAAGAAATGTGACTCTTTCATTCCCAAGAGAGGAAACAACAAGAGTAAAAGTCCTAAAGTAAAAGGATCTTTTATATTCACCCCTGATTCAAATTTCTTCTGACTTTTCATCTCACCCTGTTCTTATCTAGTAGATGGTAACTCCACATAATATATGAGAGGAAAATGAATGCCCATTTCATGCTGAACATACCTAGTAATTGTGGTTTCTAATTTATTTATGATTATTTGCTAAGTTGATTAGAACATGATGATGAAATATTCCGCAAGTTTGGTCCTTATATGAACCCATGGTCATTTCCTGGTTTCTCTCTACACCATTGATCCCATCCTCAAAATATATCCTAGTGATTATCGCTGGGGATCTCACAGGTGTGTATCCTACTAGCACTGCTGGAAGATACAGTTCATATTATAAGCCATTCTTGTCTTCACTCCAGAGCATTACAGCCATTTAAAAGACATACTACATTAACTCACTCTACCTCAGAGTCCTCTCTAAGTTTCATTATTATTTATCACATATTTTAGAAAGAGTTTATACTAGAAACAAGCATTACATTTGCTAACTTGACTCTTCATCATGCAACTATGTTGATGAGTAAGTTTATTTCTGGCATGATTATGTTTTATTTTATAACAAACATTTATGTTAATTTAATATGATGTCATATGCAAGGGTCTAAAGTGGTTGGTGCCTGATGTATACATGACTGGTGCTTAATTATAATAATCTTATTATTGAACATAAGTTCTCACTTGAATGTAAGCCCCAGATATCAGTGATCTCTCTCTTTTATTCCTTACTAACTCCATTCCTGTCACATAGTAGGTAGGTGCTCAGTAAATGATAGTGGATTGAGCGAATGAATAAACAAATGGAAAACCATAGCCAAAATTCATTAATTTACTGTGTGTCAAGAAATTCTCTCATGAAATACCTGAGTTAGCACTATTATTGACACTCACAGATGAAGAAACTGAGACAAAAGGAGAAGTAACATTTTACATACACAAACCTGGCAAATGGTGTAGCAGGGACAGAAATTCTCATTGCATGGCTGTAGGACCCACTTCTTATCCTCATGTTGTCTCACTACTTTGTAGCCACTATTTGAAATATAGATAATTAATTTCATATATTTGCAGCAATGGCATTACTATAAATATATTCTTATGTTGCTTTGTTTAAGACAACTTTTTTCAAAAATTTATTGTTTGCTATGGGATTTTCTGTATGAGTAAGCTAAAATTTTTCTAGAAAAATAACTATTTGGGACTTACATCGCTTTTAACTTCTTATTAATGTTTCCAGATTTTAATGGTTTATATAGCACAGTAGTGCTTTTCATATTCTCATTTATTTGGGGTATGTTGGCAAAAATAATACATAATATCTATTTTTTAAATATATGAAGTTTATTATCAGAATGGAAGTAAGTTACCTGTATATATTCTGCTTGATATAATTAGGTATTTCCTAGTGGACTAACTTTCAGATTTTTAATTAAAGCAATTTTAAATTATGTAGTTTAATTTTTAATGAGAACATAAATTCATTTGTCTCTCATTTATAGAATATGAGCCCCTCAATCTCTGAATTTAATATTTTTCCAAGATGCAAGAAATAGGCAGAAACATAATGGTAAAAAGAAAATTGAAGATATAAGATAAAGAACATACAAATTTATAGTAATTTTGATAACTATTTTTTAAATAATGAATTATTTTCAAATTAAAAACATAATGATTGTGCCAAAATGAAATAATAAAGCCAAAAACAAGGTTATATTTTATCAAACAAGAGTAATTATTAGCTGTAGTTAATTGAGTGTCTGCTGTATTCTAGCCATAGCATAATGTGATTTACATGATTGAAAGCCCCTCAGTGATCTTTCAGGTTGGCATCAGAACTGCATTTTATAAATAACAAAACAGGTTGTGAGGGTGAACTTCACATGTAAGAGAAAGGAGTTTTAGTATTTCCAAGTCATCCTGAATAAAGACCTGGGCTTTCCTTCCGTATGACTCCTCAGTAAGTCAGAGACACAGTTCTAGCTTATGTGCATAAAGAGAATAGATGGAATGCGCAGGCAGGGTGGAGGGTCAGGGCAGTTTGATAGAACTCATTAAAATCTCAGTGCACAAGTGGGTGTTCCTAACTGGTCAATCCATGGGAGATAAGCATCCAGCTGTTGCTGAAAAGATCTAAGCCAGCATCTCAGTAAAAGCAAATGGATGGTCTCTCTCTTTTTTTTTTTTATTGTTGTTTAAGTACAGTTGTCTCCATTTTTCTCTCCACCCCAGCCATCCCCAATTCCCACCTTTGATCCTACCCGCCTTTGGTTGTGTCCATGTGTCCTTCATACATGTTCCTAAAAGTCTTATTGAAAAAGGAAGAAATGGATTTCATTTCCTGACCTACCTTCGTGGAGTAATGTGCTACAATCTCTTGTGGTTTTAATCACTTCCTCAGTGTGGTACTTCCAAATCAAATCCCCTCTTCCTCACCCTCTTTCTCTTCTACTGCAAAGAAATGCCTCCTTTTCCTTCCTTACAACTTTAACCCAGGTTACTTTCATGGAGACTCCAAAAATCCTGCCTGGGTAATTTAATCTCTCCTCATGCACTTTCCAATTCACTATAGAGTACATTATAAATTCAGCTTCTCACAGGGCCTACTTTTTGATTACCAAACATTTATTAGGAAGTCTAAAACTAAAACTCACCTGTCCTTTCTTTGCATTCCTGTTTCAGTATCCAAAATTTTAACCAGGAGATTTAGATACTGCCAACTGTTTTGAAAAAGAGATTTATAAGGAAGTAAAAAAAATAAATGTCCACTGGTATCATCTCCAGTTCTCCCAAATCACTTATATTTTATTTCTCCAAGCTCAGCAATGGATACGACATTTGGATCTAATCCATTAATATTTACCATTTAATAAAACCATTTATTTTTCCTGTGCTTTATAATCATATTGGTATTATTTAGAAACAGACTTTTATTTTAATTTGCAATCATTCTTTGAATATTATTTGTATTTTAAATCAAATCAATGTGTTTATTGACCGATGATTAAATATTAGTAACTGAATTCATTGTTCACTTTTTATATCCTGCTTAATTTAAAAATTATTTTAAAGTGAGTTGAAAAAAACACAAAAGTCAAAACTATGGTTAAAAAGAAAAATCAAGTTAAAAAGAACAGACACCATTGAAGAGATCCTTGTCTCTGAGTTTCCTAAAAGTTATGGGAAAGAGGAAGCATTACAAACTACACATTTTTGGTTGTTTAATTAAAAGAAACAAATTTGTCTTCTGTGAGTTGAAAAAATCCTGACTCTCAAAACTATTAATGAAATATCTTCTTTGTGACAATTTTGGCTGCAGGCATTGGTTTTCAAAATAATTACAGAAGAGTTTCTAGATGGTCTTAGGGAATATGTATCCCAATGGGTATTTACTGAATTAATTCTAATATTTATACTAAAAAAAATAGCTGGAACAGGTTTTCACTAGCACCTTCTCAGAGCTACAGAAAGAAGCTCATTAACTCTCTAATATCATCTTCAGATATTAATTGTAAAGTAATATAGTCCAGACATGAAAAATCCATTTAATATTTTATACAATAAAATTGTTCGAATAAAAGAAGTGATCAGCTGTTCTCTAAGCCAAGAGCAGTAACTCTTGAATGAAGTTGCTCTGATTGTCCACTTAATTCTGAAGAATAGCTGGTTACAACATTTCAGGTTAAGTAAGGGTGATGTCAGTTGTTTTGCTGAGATTAAGCATCAGGATCCCAAATTGGAGACAGAGCTGAACTGGAGACATAACTGAGCTGCTGGGATTGGGAGTAATTAAGTAGCAAACCAGAGCCAAAATGAATGGAACAGTAAAGACTAATCACTGTCACAGAATATTCAAGAGTCTATACACCTGAGAAAACTCCTACTCTCCTTTGATCAATTCTTTCTCCATTGAATGAGCTTTTGGTTGAGGGTTGCATAGACATGAGGATTATCCCATTGCGAAGGAACCCCCAGACAAAAGGTCCCAGTGGTTTTGTGGACCTGAGGGCCAGCAGAAGGGAGAGGGTGCAAGGCTAGGAATAGGAAAATACTGAGCCTTGAGTCAGAGTGGGGAAAATGCCTTCAATATTCCCCTCCACCTCTCCTCGATAAGGAAGCCTCAGTAGGGGCACTTAAAAACTTCCATACAAGGCCTCAGATAAAAAGACCCAGGAGTGAAGTCACCTGGGCTAGGAATACATGCACACACAAGAACATGGCTGGCCAGGGTTCCCCGAGTCCTTGGCTACAGCTCCTCTTAGGAACTACCAACCATGCACAGCATGACTATACCATGTCTCGGTGGGAGGGCAGCTTTCCTTGGGAGGCCTGCCAGCTAAAGGCTTTGCTTTATGGTCAGGCTTGAGAAATCACACATAGATTTTTTAAATTAAATTTATTGGGATGATATTGGTTAATAAAATTATGTAAGTTTCTATGATACATCATCTATATATTGCATTGTGTACCCACCATCTGAGGTCAGATCCTCTTGCATCATCATATATTTGATGCCCTTTACCCTTTATCACACATAGATTTTAACCAGAAATTGTACTCCTCAGAATGAAGCTATTGCTCTTATTTGCTGAAGCAGAAGATTATATATCCTGTTAATCTAAACATTGATTTAATTATTTGCTCATATGTTAAAGAAGATGGCTTATTACAAGTAACTATGCAAGTCTAAAGGCATTCATAAATCATAAGCCTGTTATGATGAATATTATCATAATGGAAGTATATATATATATATATATATATATATTAGTGTTTTATAGTTACAAAAGGGTTTACATTTACTTGTTGCCTTTTTTCCAGTTACCTTAGCCCTGAAGAAGTCCTATTTCAGTTATATGGAATATACACAAATTATTCATATAGACAATTCTACCTTGGCCTGTAGCCAGCTAGGGAAGTATGCATAATTCTGTCTCCACCTTGATAACCAGTAAAATTCATATAAACTTAGAGTTCCTCTGCAGCCTGTGGGGTTAGCAACACCTCTTTAATATCTGTGCAAGAGAACAAGAATTTGCCTTTCCAGAGAGCAGAAGTATCCAGAATCTATACTGAGCTGATCTAGAGGTTCTGTTCCAGAAGAGAGACCTGCTGATATTCTTAGCCAGGTTGCCTTAGCCTCCATATTCCAATTACCCAAAAGCAGATACTTTGGGGCTAGACCAAGGAACTGGAACAAGATTTTGGAAGTTCAACTAGAGCCATTGGTAGAGAGAGTTCCTGAGAAGATTCATTCATCCAGACTATAGTGTGAGACCCTAACAAACTACCATATTTTTAGGACTATAAGACATACTAGATTATAAGATGCACTTAGGTTATAGAGGAGGAAAATAGGGAAATTTTTTGAAGCAAAAAATGTAGTAAAATATTTAATCACCTGTGACCCCACTCCACCACTGCCCCCCCAACCCACAGCAAGCCAGGTAAGCAACATTGGGACTACAAGATGCACCCCATTTCCCTCCCAAATTTGGGGGGAAGGTGCATCTTTTGGTCCGAAAAATACAGTATAGAGGTAAAAATACCAGGTAGTCAATTCAAAATCTATTCACCTAAACTGAAGGACAAAAATTGCTTGTGAAAGATGAAGGGATAAATCAGAAGTTGAGGAGCTGGAAATGCAGAAAAAAACAACGTTGTATTAAATGGGAGGCTAACAAAGTAGTATGTTAGGTAAGGATTTAGTCAGAAGGCAGCAAGGTTTAGAAGAACCTAATAGCAAGATTGTCAAGAAAGACACATTCCTCATATGTGTCTTACAAAAATAAATCAATTCAGGGGTCCATGGCCTTGTTTCCTAGTATATGTACTGTTCAAACAATCTCAAATACTGTATTTTTCAGACTATAAGACGCACTTTCCCCCCGCCCCAAATTTGGAAGGAATAATGGCTGTTAATGCTGCTGTTGAGTTCTGTTTACATTTGCATTGGTGAAATATTATGTTATTTATGTTATTAAATATTTTACCATGTTTTTTGCTTCAATTTTTTTTCTTAATTTTCTCCTCTAAAGCCTAGGTGTATCTTATGGTCCGAAAATATGGTAGGTAGAATTTTAATCATCATTATTGCTATCTGGCTCTGCTGTTTATTGTTGTCTGAATTTTGTGCCTGCAATTCCCAATCTTATCTAGTTAGAAATTCTGCCTATATTCTATAAATGTTCACAGATATTAATCGCAGAAGTAGCTTGGAAGTCTTAGCTAATAAATGGAAAAAGTCCTTTGTGAAAAATCAGAATGTATAACCTGAGCATGAAAATTTATACAACTTTAATTTATATATAAATATATAAATTTATCAATTTATACAATTGATATGTGGGAAGCCCATGGTGAGAAATTACATAAATAGGCCCAGAATATTAAAAACCAAAAGGCCAGGCAAATACAGATGGAAATTTGTCCCCAGGAATACCTCCACAACTTATGATTGGAACTAACATATCAAAAGAGCTATAGAATTCTCTTGAAAACTAACAAAATTCAGTTAATATAATAGCAAATTATCTATGTACTGGATGAATGCTGAACCTCTGGAAAATTAAATTTTATGTCAATGTTAAATACTATCAGAAATAAAGTAAAATACTATGAAGTCTTGGAATGTTACAATTAAACTACATTGTTGAACCCTCCTACTAAAGACAAAGAGATACCTCTAAAGATGGCACATCCCAAGCCAGCAGAACTTTGGATCATTTTTAATGAAAGCATTTCACTTGGCTGAATGCCATAAGTATTATGATCAAAATGAATATATATGTGATGACAAGGTTTTGTGGAGAGTCCAGGGAATAACCCTAGAATTGATAGTCCCAGAATTGCGTAAGAAAGACACAGAGAAGACAATATGAAAATGTCTTCCATAGACAGATCAAGATGTTACAGCATAGCATGTGGTACAAGGCACTTGTAAACCATTTGGCTGACGTGTGCCTAACACCTTGCAAACAGCAGTCCAGTGATCTACTTGTGAACCAGTGGGTCCCTTTGTTGCTCACAATTTTTGTGATCTTACAGACAAACCACTTAAGAGACACAGATGTTAACTTCTCAGCAATGCCTCTTGGTAGTGAAGGCTCGGTAGCTCTGAACAAAAACAATTCAAATAATAGTGAAACTCGAAATGAATCAAATGTCTGGAAATCAAGAGACTTGACCTACTGACTGGCTGCACTGGACTAAGGCAGCTGAGGCCTGGAGTCCAATGTGCAGAAGCCTGAGGTCTCAAGGTGTGCTGTTGAAGTCAATGTACTAGCTTCACTGGGTGAGGCCAAGTATGCAAATTTTGGTATGACCTCAAGAAAAGGGTCAAAAGAAAAGTGAAACTCATAACTATTTTAGTGTGATAAATACAAGCTTTTACTTTCATTAAACAATTCCGAAAGAAAGTATCAGTTAAATAAAGGGGAAAAAGACACATTTATAGTTGAAGTTTGACCATGAATTGGTTAGATGCTTCTTTGCAATCATGAAACAGAATGCTCCTTCTTTTCCATAGCTAGTCTTGAAATGTAGGCCTTCCAAGAAGTTTCTCTTGTTTTCCCTTTTTTGGTTATTTTTGGCATACAAAACTTTTAATAATACAAGCGTGTTTTTTAAGCTATGTTATGTGTGATTCATTCAGTGTTGGACAGGAGTAGGCTAAGATTAAAAATGTTAAATTTTCTTTTCTCTCTTTTGAGTAATCTACTGAAGAAATCAGTTGTCTGCAACAGTTGATCATATTGAATCAAGGAAATAAAAAATATTAAGAGAGCTGTCATTATAATTAATGTAGCAAAATTCATTAAAGAAAATGCAATGAACTGTGAAATAATCATCTAGAGAAAATGATGGTAGTACTTCCACAATATTTAGTTAGTTGCTAGGAAAAAAGTGCCTCTATTTCAGGATGTGCTGCATGAGTCAACAAGTATTTTCTGCCAAAATCTTCCTAGAGAGTTGTAGGAACAATCCAACCATACCAGAGTTGCCAATTATTTATAAAACAGTGGTTTGAATTTAACCTTGAATTGCAAAGAGTGGAATACAGATCGCCAGTGTTTCTACCCTAAATTCCATGCTTGATAAAAAGGGATTATGGGTGTTTGTTCTGATTCCTGAAGACCTGCAGAAATGATTGTCTTCCATAAACACTTGCAAATTGTGCTGGTTTGTCTGAATCTCTGAATATACTGACATCTATAACTCCTGAAGAAAAAACATCAGGGCTGCTATTCATTATGATGCAGCTAATAACCTTCTGGACCAAAACCACCCAAGAGAAAAGGATATGGGACTGATAATTAAATTATTTTCTAGGCTTGACATTTCCCAGGATTCCTCTATTATGGTTGGAAATCCCATCTGGAAGCTGGAAGAGCCCGGTCTCTCCCCATAGGGACTCAGCTTCATTAGATGCTCTCTCAAGGGAGTTTGGATTCAGTGACCAAAACTATCTCCAAGGAAAATTACTTTGGAGAATTCTGGAGTAAAATAAATTTTGTTGTGTCACATTTTTATCTTCCTAGAAATGTGTAAGTAAGAACTTTCCTTCACTTTTTGGCAATAAACTGAAGCAGGCCAATCAGCTTGATCTTAACAATTTACCTTTGTCAAAGGTAGAGATGATGCAAGCAGCCTCTATTTTCATGTTAAAACCTCATGATTAAGTCAAGTTTGTATCTTTATTTATTTATCAAATTATACCAGTTTTTAAATTTATGATGGATTATTTTTAGTTTTAATTGATCTTGAAAATTTATTAAACATGAAAGTACAAAAAAGTATGAATTTAATAAAAAATTTTATTATTTTTCTGTCTCATAGAGAAGAATATAGAATTTCCTCCCTTCTTGCTGTAATTTTTACTATAAATTATAATTTGAGATTTCAAATTTATTTTACAAAAATTTCACTATAAATTTTGAAATTTTATTTTAATAGTAATTATTTTGAAATAGGATTTTTATAACTATGATAAGATGATTTGGGGTAGGTAACATTCTCATTTAGAGTATCTTCTCATATCTTTGACTCCTACTTACATAACATTCTTGGATTTTTTGCTTTAATTCGTGGTTCACCTAGAATACATATGAGTGATTTGTTAAACGTCTTCACATTTTTAAGGCTCTTTGGTTTCATTTGAGTGTGAATGGATCTGCTATGCAGTGCATCAAGGTATGATTTTAGATTCAGCAAGCATTTTTCTCCATTCATCTTACATTCTGGCCTCATTTTTTTCACTTAATAATGAATTTATGCTGAAGCATTATATATGTAAGATTGGATTTAATTTTATTGACTATGTTACCTAAAATTTTTCTGCAACTTACTTCTGCTTCTTGATGTGACATTTACTCTTAGATAACGTCCTCTCTTAAACTGCGTGGTTTGCAAACATCCTAAAGGTCATTTTTGTCTTGGTAAATCCATCTGCAGGTGGCATTTCTCTTATTTACTTAGGGTTACTCAGTAGCACAATGCATGTACACTCACTGAAAATCATATATGAGATAATAACCATGTAAGCAATTTGTGAAGTATAGACAAATGTAGTATCGGGGAGGCTAGAGTACTAGAGAAACACAGTTCTTCAACATCTGATATTTCATTTTGACCTCTTTTGTACAGACAGTACAATGACTATCTAAAATGTTAAAAGAGACCTGGGAAACTGAATTCAGAAATACGTGTTATTTTTTTTCATTAATCAGTTGACATTTTCCCCAGCACTCTGAATGCTGCTCTGAATCAGATGCATCAACAGAAATGGAAGAGATATTTGTACAGGGGAAGCTGCAACAGTTTGCCCTATGAATCCTCTTGTAAAGATGTAATGGTCTACATACCGGGTGTGGCAGGAGAAACGCCTGCTTGAGTGTGGTTGGAAGAGAAATAGTATGGGTGTAATAATGTATAGTTTTAATTTGAACATTTCACCTAAAATGTCATATGGTGTGCTTGAGTGTGATGTTATGCTACAGATATACATGATTATGATTTTGTAATAAAATAGTTTATAATAAAAAAGGGGCGTTATTTGTGCCGAACCCCATATTTATGCCTAAACTCTTCACGAGATGGACTGACATTTAAAGTTTGCTTCAGACGAGGAGCTGGCCAACACTGGCAGAACCCATTTAGGACCCTCTCTTCTTGAAGTGCCCCACCCCAAAGCTTTTTACCATAAACAAATACCTGTGTGTTGATATTTAAGCTACATGATTGTATTTTTCTTTGTCAAGGGGCTTTTTATTTTTATTTGTTTAAACTATGAAATGACCACTACTCAGTCTAATTACTGAGTCACAGATATCGTAACCACCAAGAGCCTAGGGTTTTGGGGTGTTGCATGTCAGAACAAGTTACAAGGTCTATCCAGAAGGTATCCAGCCATTTAGTATGAAAAATAGAGACATTAACTGAAGAAAATACAAGAAACATTGTACACAGGACAATGATGCCTCAGCCCCCTTCAAAGTAGGCACCTTGGGACTTGACACAGTTCTCTTAATCACCATCAGCTGCCCCATCGTATTTTCTTCAATCTCATTGACAGCCTGAAATCTCTTCCCTTTCAAAGGTGATTTAGTTTTGGGAGAAGGCAGAAGTCACAGGGCACCAAATATGAGCTGTAGTGGGGCTTAGTCACCTGGGTGATTTGACCTTTCGCCAAAAATCTCTGCACAAGATGCACTGCATGAGCAGGCCCATTGTCATGATGAAGCTGCCCATCACCAGTTGCCCATAGCTGAAGCCTTCTGAATCATCCAAATAGTTTCTGCAGAGAAACATTCAAGCTTAATGCAAAATCTGATGCAGATTCGTTCCTCTACTCCCTCAGTCTTTTTAAATACGATGGCCACACAGCATACATGCTCTCTCAATGGCATCTACCTCCCCCACTGACTAACACAATGAAGTCGACATTGTTTTCATGCAAGCGCATTCCAGTCCCCTTCCTTGCCTGCCAGCATAGATGGATGTCATGCAAACTGTTCTCATTTATTAATAATGGCTGGACTTTTTCCGGACAGACCTGGTATACTTCATAAACTCAGAGATGGATAATTTAGCTAGGATTAGTAACATTGATTTTTAAAAAGCAGATAAATACTTAATGGCTAAAAAATTCCCTACGAAGCTTAAATAAATAATGAGCATAGCTGCTCTAATGTCTAAATATATGATTCTTTTTACTGTATAATGAATATGTAACCTAGATGTTAGATGGGACCTGCCTGTTGGAGACTTGGGTAAACTTTGTTTGGACCACACAATGTCACGGCATGTTAGTGTTGAGGGACTGTCTCAACATTTCTGTGATCTCCAGCTTACAAAGAACATGCTTCTCTTTATCGATGCAGCTTATTCTCACCAGTTACCCCCCAAAAAACACCCCCACCAGCTTGTTTGTTAATTTAATAATTTTACTGATGTTTTGCAGATTTATGTGCTTGACATGGTGAGGTTATATTGCCAACTATTCTTGGGGCTCTGTAAGTTTTATTTCTACTATCTCTTAGTTTTTCTTCCTTTTTGGGATTAATTCAGTTTATCAAGCTCAGGATCACTGGTGTCTCACGCTCAATACCCAATCCCTTGTTAGAGAGTACCCCTGCCCAGAAATTATAGTTCTCTTTCCAAGAGGAGTTTCCTGCTTATGGCTGTTAATGTAAGAGTATCTAAAAGGATGAATAAACATTCTGAGGAAAACCTCTTAGAATGGCATCAAGAAAGCACAGACTGATATTCCTGTAAAACAACAAAAGTGATCAAAAGAATGTTGAGGATTTATTTTTACTTCAAATATATTGATAAGAACTTAATGGACATAGTGCAAAATTGATAGGTTATAGAGAGTCAACAAAATTCACCTTTAATCTTCCATTTTCTTAAAATTCAAACTATTAGTGCAAATATGAGTTAAGAGTCCTAAGTACTGGTTGGATGAGCAAATAGTAAGAAACTAATGATTCTATAAAAAGGACCAAGTTTCCAGGTTTATAACTGTCTCCTTTTCAGGACTCTAAAATACTTTATGAAATGTGAAAACAGAAGCATTCATATTAATCTTTGAGTAATAATGGAGATAACATAGAATTTATGTGGCATTTTTAAATGGTAGAAAATACAAATGGACCAAAGAATAGTAAGCTTGAAATAAATATCTTAGAAAATTTTAAGATATGCTGTCAACAAAAGTCTGAAGATGAATAAGAAACGATAGTGAGGAATAAGAATGTCTAAAGAAGAATGTCAATGTCCAATTAATTTCATTTTCTTTTTTGTGGAAGATTTTCTTAAATAATTAGATCAAAGCAATGACCAAAAAATGTCCAGGATTTCAGCTAAACCTCTAAGTTTTTAACTGTTACAGATATTATTGAATAAAATATAAGAATTACATGACATTAAACATTAATTTATTGTACAGAACTGAAAGGACCTCTTTTTAATGGGCTGATATCTGCATGGAGGCAACATAAATGCCAAACTATCACACTTCATAGGCGCCAACTTGGGTCTTTTGCGCTCGGTTCCTGGTTATCTCACGATTTGTTTATCATGTCAAAGTACATTCACCGATTCATTTAAACTTTTGGTGAGACAAAGTTTAAACAAATAACTAAAGCATTAGATACATATCAATATTAGATTTTCAAAGAATCAAATAATCATCTAAAAGATAATTTAGTATCAAAGATTATGTTGTCCTGCAGTAATTTTTTCAAATCTCACAACTAAAGGAAACTTGGCAAAACTACAGCCCATGTGTGCAAAGCTTGTGTTGTGACTATTATTATAACAAATCAACACTAAGACAAACATAATACGAAATGGAAATCCAGAATATGACACGTAGCATTGTCACCATTGTCTCCTGAAACCAACATGCAAGTGGAGTATGTCTCAAGTGATGAGAGCATTCTCACAAAGATATTAATTTGTGAAGATGCAAAAAGCTAAATAGTTTAATTTTGGCACAAAAGTAGGGAAAAAATGCCCGTGAAATAGAATACAATGACTAGAAAGCTGACTGATACGTATAAAAGGTTTCAGTAATTTCCAATTAGCAGATAAATGATTAATTGAATTAATAAAAGGTCTAGGGGCAAGTGGTTGGAAACCCAATAAATCTTCATCTCTGTCTAATACCTGACTCCAAAGATACTACAGGTATAATAAAGATTAACTATGACAGTAAACAAGTATGTAAACAGTAAATATATAGAGAATACAACATAAAACAGAAGTATAAAATAATTTAAAAGATAATATAAAACAATAAACAATATATAAACATAAATGTTATAAAATAATATAAAATGAAAATGTTCTAAAACAATAAACAAAATTACTCAGGAAAAAGTGGAATATTCTTAAGCTTGGGAAGACTTTTTTGTTTGTTTGTTTGTTTTCTAAATATTTCATTTATTTATCTTTAGAGGGGAAGGGAAGGAGAGAGGGAGAGAGGGAGAGAAATATCAATGTGTGGTTGCCTCTCCTGTGTCCCCTGCTGGGAACTGCCCTGCAGCCCAGGCATGTGCCCTGACTGGGAATCGAACCACGATTCCTTGGTTCACAGGCCTGCACTCAATCCACTGAGCTACACCAGCCAGGGCGGGAAGACGTTTTTGAGCATGACAGTAAATACAGAAATGACAAATAACGTTCTATTGTTTTTACTATTAAATCAATAGTTTTTTAATTGAAAACTGCCTTGTCCAACACAGCAGCGCCGGGCCACATGTAGCAATTGAGCACCTAACACCTGGGTGGACCAAATCTAGTTGTGTTGTAACTGTGAAATACACATTGGATTTTGAAGACAGTAAAAAATACGGTAAAATAGTGATTTTTAAAATTCATTATATTTTGTGATGATAATATTGAGTACATATTGGGATATGTATAACATTAAAATTAATCTCACTTGTTAGTTTTTACCATTTTTATGTGACAACTTGGAGGCTTTATATGTGTGGCTCACACTGTATTCCTGGGGGACACTGATATAAACCATGTCTTTACTAATTTCCGATTGATTCCTTTCTCAGGAATGGTGTTGAATTGATTCCTTGAGGATACAAGTTAGAGATTTTCTAAGCTTCGCCCTTGCGCATTTGGCAGAGCACTGATGAGGAGTTTTTGCAGCAAGTCCATCTCAGGGTAGAGGAAGAAGGGTGTCAGGTTATTTCCCTTTTTTGCTTATAAGTGCCTCATTTTCCAGGCTGCTTGCTTCATTTTTTTACTCACAATTGTATTACTTTTTTTCTCCTTATCTCTGGGAAGCTTATGGGTGGTAAGGGCGGGCAAAAAGGTAAAAGCTAAGCCTTAGATCAACATGTAAACATAATTTAGTTTGTAGATGCTGCCTAGTTAAAATGTGATTTTGAAGCACTACTTTATTATTTTTAACTGCAAAGTACATTATACTTTTTAACACTAAATGAAGTAAAATAGAAAATATTTAGAAAATATAATGGAATTGTCATACTTCAAATTTTGGTTATTACTAATAAAGTAACTATATGTGTTTTTTCCCTAAAACTTGACTTAAACAGGGATAAGTAAACCCTAACATAATTTTAAAGTAGTGCTTTAGTGTTTTTTTACATTCAATTCAAGTATCAAATTATTTTAAATAGATTAAATGAATCTGATTATTTTCCAAGAGGATTGTTCTCTGTATAATATTTTAACTTAAGGTATCATATATGCATGTGAATATAACTTCTTAGGTAATTTATTCATCCTAGAGAAATTGTTTCTGTTAATGTGATTCCACTGAACCATCCTTATAAATAGAATAATGATACTTTTAATTTTAAAGTAAACTCCTTGGAGCAAAAAGCAAAGCAATGTAACAAAATATCACAGCAAAAAGCAATGTAACAAAATCATTACAAACCTTTACCTAACCTCCTGTTCATATGCACACAGGTGTCTGATCTGCAATCCCTACTTCTCAGCCATGCTTTCTCTCCTAGCTGAAGACTTATAGAAAATTAAATTAACAAATTATGACTCAATGCAATGGCACAGCATGAAGTAGAACTATTACTCATGAACTATTACCCTCTCTTTACTAGAGAGGACTCTAGTAAGGCGAGGAACCTCAGCACATACAAATTAATTTTATAGCATACTTTATTTCAGACTGCCATAAATTTATTTTATTATCATTGTTGTTGTTTATAGTGTCAACTTTCCAGATTAATTTCTGAATATAATATTGTAAATTTTTGGTTTCAAAAATTATATTATGAATCGACTCAACTGTCTGTCTACAGGTGAATGGATTAACAAACGGCAGCATCTCCATGCACTAAAATGCTACTTGGCACTAAAAAGGCACAAATTAAATGCATTAATTAGATACATTACGTGGATGAATCTCACTATGGCAAGGCGCACAAAGTTAGGCATAAAAAACCATATTGTATGCTTTCATTGATAAAGTTCTAAAGTGGGCAAAACTCATCCAGAAAAACTTTTTAATCAGAATAATGTTTTCGTCTGGAGGGTTGGGGTGGGATGGGTAATGGTGGAAGGTACCGGGATGGAAATATAGAAATATCCTGGTGACAAGGAGCTGTTTGTGTTATGATAGGGGTATTGTTTCTCTGAGCGTATCCATTTGTCAGAATTGTAAGACTAAGTTTTATACATTAAAAATGTAGGTTATTTTACAAAAAAAAAGAATACTAAAAAGAATAATTACAGCAGTAATTGGGGATGGAAGTATGGACGATAACTTGAATGGATAATGTTGATAATAGTTGAATTTGGGTGATGGGTATGGAGGTTCATTTTACTATTCCAATACATTTGTATATATTTCATATTTTCATAATATAAATCTAAAAGAATAAAGCCCAATAAAGTGTTTTCCCCAAGGCTCCAGACATTGGCATCAAAACTTGGATAATATGGAAATTAGTCTTCATAATAATTGTAAGTCTTAGCTTATTGGAGGCAGTCTGGGAAGGAAATAAAAACTAAGATAAAAGTAGCTTCAGAAAATACTTTGAGGGGGAGAGTGTTGGTGGAGATGGGCTGTTTTCCTTGATTGTAAGTTTCCAATAAGGAGTGATTTTTTTTCTATTTTATGAACAGGGCCTACTTCTGAAATGAAAAACAGACAATATTTATAGCTTTACTCCATACTTTTGGACTCTTACATGAATGGCAACTTCCTTTATGTATGAGATACATTGATAAAAGTCTTTTTCAGTAATGATCCCATCAAATTTCCTATTCACAATAAAGTCATTTCCATGCTTGGTACATGGCCTTAATAAGAATTGTGTTATGAAAGCACAGTGTGGGTTGTGTAAATAGTATGTGAATATCAATTTCAATATTAAACTATTACATTTCTTGATGATGCTTGAGAAAAAGTAATTTACAATGTATTCATAAATGGGATAAAATAATGTGCAGGGTCATTTTTGGGGGGCTTTTGTGGCTCACATCAGTTTAAAGCTATAAAAGCTGTATTTTTTCCATTAAAAAGGTTTATCTGATTCTAACATTGCATTTTAGATGTATTTCAGTGCACTAATCATAGTAACAAAAATGAGATTTTATTCTAACACATTTTAGAAAACTAAATGAACTCATTTGGTCATTATCAAGTTCCAATTCTGAATTCCGAATGGCTTTCATGGCATGTGCCATAGTACATTTGGAAATTCAGCAAAGAGGGACATATTAGAAACAACTAGTTGACTAATGTGTTATTTTATTACAATTTTCATGGCTACTGTCATAATGTCCTGAAAAAAAAAACCTGAATTACCTACTTAGTATCTAATTTTAGACTGTGCTGTAGTTTAGCTAGAGGCCATCAAATTGTTGCTGCACAGGATCAGAAAATAAATATTTTAGGCTTTGCAGAATAAAGTGTCTTTTGCATCTACTCAATTGCCATTGTAACAAAAGTGCTCATAGACAATCCATGGAAGAAGGGACAGGGCTGTGCTCCAGTACTTTATTTACAAAGTCACCTGGCACGCTGTAGTTTGTCAACCACTGCTCTCGACTGGTGCTTTTCAAACTTCACTGTGCACAAAAATTTCCTGTAGAGATTCTGATTCAGTAGATCTGGGGTGGAACCCAAGAATTGGAGTTTTGAATTGGTTCATGATCTGAATTTAACTATGTGGATGACGTATTCTGTACCTCAATTTCTATAGCTATAAAAAGAACTCAAATATCTTCTCTACCTGCTTTGCGTGCTTTTAATGAAGATCAAGTAGAATAATATAGGTGAAATTTAATATGCAGTAGACAGAAACAAGCATTATTAAGACACGTTGGTAAGGGTTTTTGCTCACCTGTTGATCTCCTTTTTCCCCATTTTGTATATGTAAACTATAATAGACCCGTATTGGGGTCTACCTTACATATCCTATGCCACGGTTCTCCAAAGCATTTTAGTGTATTATTCTCCTATTGCTGCTGTAACAAATAAGCACAAACACAGTAGCTGCAAACAATACAAATTTGTTGGCTTACCGTTCTTCAGGTCAGCTGTCTGAAATTTTTCTTAAGGGGTGGACACCAAGGTGTCAGCAGCAGTAGCTCCTTCTGGAGGTTCTAGGAGAGAGTCTGTTCCCTGCCTGCCTTTTGCAGATTCAAGAGGCTGTCCTTTCTCCCTGAATCAGGGCGCCGCATTGCATCACCTTTTATTTCCCATACACCTTTCTCTCTTAAGGATCCTCTGTACATACATTGAGCCCACCTGGAAAATTCAGGGTCATTTCCCCATCTCGAGGTCTTATCTGTTACACTTGATTATAGCTGTTAAATATTTTTACCACATAAGGTAACATATTCACAGGTTCTGAGAACTAGTGTATGCACATCTTTGAGGGCCATTATTCATCCTAAAACATTAGGGCATTAGCAAAGTAATAAAATGTGGACTCAGTTTCCAGTGGAAAGAGACTGATGAAGACACAGAGCACAGAATCCTGAAACCTTCCTTGCCAATGTTACCACCTTTTAGAATCTCGAAAGAAAGGAGATTAGGTATTCTTTCTTACTAGGAGGCTTTGCCCAAATGTGATCAAATAGTATCCCAGTGAGATAAGCCTAGTTAATCTCACTAAACCTTTGCCTCAGCTAAGGAAGTCCTAAATTGTCTATTACAACATGGACCAAAGAACACTTCAGCTTCCTTTCCGCATAAGCCAGCATTGCAATTTGTCTCTTTATATTTTAGTCCTCTGATTATGATGAAAGGTTTTAGAAAAAGAAAGGCAAGGTGGAGTGGGAGAGGTTCTGGAGTTTTCTCTAAGTCGTCAGTAGTTTGACTTTCAATTCAATCTCAATGTTTCTAGAGAGAAAAAAAAAAAATGATTTTCCCATGTGGAATTGCCCCAGCTTGTCTTACTGTTAAAGCTCTTAGCAGGAAAAGAATAGCATCAGAGGTTTCAAAGAGATGAAATGGAAACTAAAATAAAATGCTCATAACACTGAGTCCAAAATAATGTCCTTCTCCTTGACCCATCTATGTTGATGGATCCTTCTCTTTAGGGAGTTTAGCAACTGAAATCCAATCAAGACAGTTATTTGAACAAAAAATATTAATATTTAAAAATGTTAACTACATATGAAATAATGAAAAAAGTAAAAACAGAACATTAAGATATCATGAAGGTAGAAACTGCAGAAAACTACTATCATCCCTAGCGGTGGTAGAACAAAGAGAAGAGGTTGGAATAATTATGACTCAGAAGGCTGGCAGGAGGCTGAGGTAGGGCTTAGGATGCTGATCGCTGAAAAAGCTGGGCTCTTGTCTCCTAGCTCCGAGGAAGAGCCTAGACATAGGGGCTCACTTCTCTGGGAAGAGAAAGCGTACTTCCTTGAGCAGGAGTTGCCCAGGTGTTATGACAGAACTGAAAACACTGCAGCTTCTCTGATTGTGCAGAGAAACCTTTGTTTCTAGGAAGAGGATTAAAAAAAAAAAGATGGAAAATCAAGAACAGTAAGAGAGAGCAGACACTTCTTCCTTCTCTAGCCTCCCAGGATTCCTCCTGCTGGAATTCCTCCTCTTGGCTGAGCCTAACAAGTCAGCCGGCAAAGGAAAGAAGTGGTTTGTGGAGTTCCGGCCATGGCATTGCAAAGATTGGCCCTGGAGTTCCTTAATTTAAGTGAAGTTTGAAATTGGTACCAACTTTGATTTGACGTCCTTGATAAATTATACTTTCAGAGAAAAAGTGGACTTGGAAAATGAAATACTTCCTAGTAAAGCAAAACACCTGAGAAGGCTTTGTTGTGTCTGTGTTTTGCACTCAGTTATGGGAGGAACACAAGAAAAATCATCTTCAGAGAACACCTGTCTGCACATATAACCAAAGGTCTGCACTCCACGTAGGACTGGAGCTCAAATTTGAACCAGAAAAACATCCAAATACCTCAACAATGACAACAATAAAGGTCCAGCTTACTCACCATCCTGAAAACAGGAAATGGAGGTTCTTGAGTAACAGGAAAAAAAAAAAAAAAAAAAAAAAAAAAAAAAAAAAAAAAAAAAAAAAAAAAAAAAAAAAAAAAAAAAAAAAAAAAAAAAAAAAAAAAAAAAAAAAAAAAAAAAAGCCCAATATGGAGAGAAATGTCCTCAATAACATCAAATGTATTATTATAAATTAAGCCATTTTAATGATGAATTAAATATAATAAAATCATATGAGAAAATATTTTAGCATGAAATAAAATCAGCAGAAGTAATATGTAAAATAAAGAAGCCTCACATTATAAACAATGATCTGTTTTACACTATAAAATAAGTATTTAAGATACAGACTTAAACAAAATGAAATCATATATCATCAGTTAGATCTGAGAAAGAATTCATTAAAAGATCAAATATAAAAATAATGTTATTAAAAATTAAAAACCAAAAGATGTTGTGAAGAGCAATTAACTTGCTGAAAAGAAAATTAGTAAATGAGAAGATAAATCTGAGGACATTATATAGATTAAAGATTGGTCAGATAAAAAAATGGAAAATATGAAAGTGAGCAAATATTGTATAGTCCAACCTCCATTTAATATAATTTTTATAAGGAGACCATGGTGAGATTGGAAAACAGTTATATTTGAAATTATAATGGCTGATATTAAATTATATTTATTTTCATCTTCTGAAAGCACAATGCATCTTCAGTTTGATAAATATGCTAACATCCACATTTAGTACAATTTGTAGAGGAGAAAACCCCAAAGTAAAAGGTATCAATGAAAAAACATACCACCAGATGTTGACATAATTTAATATTTCAAATATGACATATGGAATCTATACATCTGTCATAAAATTTAATACCATCATTTTATGATTTAGGCCAAGACTCATTTTTAGCTTTTCTTAAAGTTAATCCTTAGGAAGATAATTAAAACTACTTATTTTTATAATGGTTTCTCATTAATAAAATTTATGGCTTAAAATAAAAATAAATAATAACAAATACATCCTGATTGACAGGAAAGACTAGGACCATATTTAAAATAGAAGAAAAGCTATTTACTTATGATTCATTTTGTCTCTGTAGTTTCCTCATCATTTTCCCATGCCATTTTATATATATTTTTGTATTACAGCAGAACTTACTGGGAGTCTTTTTTAGAACATTGAAGTTTGTTTTTAGTATATTATCCTGGCTTTCAAACTAAGAAAGGTGAATATGTTATCAAATTTGATATAAATAGATCCAAAATAATTTTACGGAAGCCTGATATTATATCTCTTCTAACTCTTGCTGTCTGTCTGAGATAGTACGGCCATGTTCAGGTTTCAACTATTACATTTTCAGTCTTTACATACTTGATCTCAATCCTTCCCAAGCCCACGCAACCACAGCACAAGGATCTGTTAGGTCTCATGATATCAGTTGCAATATAACCACTTGCTCATTTTTTTCTTCACAGCTTCCAATTCTACTAGCTTTTTCCTTGTAACGCATCTTAGAATCAAGGCCTAACCTGGTGCCTGGCATATAGTAAGCACTCAGTAAATGCAGGTATTCCTTTATTTCAAATATCCTTCAGTTATTAATAAGTCTTATCTCCTCATCTCTTTATTAGTTAAATTGTACAGTCTTTTATCAGAATCCCATACTTTCGGTTATCCACCATATGATGCAGTCAGTCCCTCAGTCTAATAAGTTTCATATCAAATTGCACTAAGGAGGCTGCTCAGCTGGGTATTGCAGCCACTTACGTATATTCAGACCACCGTATAAATGGAAAGGTGCTCCACATCACTAAGCATCAGGGAAATGCAAATAAAAACCTCACTGGGATATCACCTCACATCTGTTAGAACAGTTGTCATCAAAAAAAGAAGACATAGGTGTTGGCAAGGGTGTGGAGTAAAGCGAACTCTTTTACGCTGTTGGTGGGAATGTAAATCGATGCATCCACCAAAGAAAACAGTGTGGAGGTCCCTCGAAAAATTAAAAATAAAATTACCATATGTCCCAGCAATCCTACTCCCAGTTATATATATTCAAAGGAAAGAAAAAGGGTCTCAAAAATATCTGTACACCCAGGTTCACTGCAACACTATTCACGATAGACAAGATAGGGAAACACCTTAAGCTTCCATCAAAGGATGAATGGATAAGGGAGATATTCAGCCATGAAATATAAGGAAAATCTGCTATTTAAAAAAATGGTTGGACTTTGAGGAGATTATGCTAACCGAAATAAGATAAAGACATACTGAATGATATTATTTATGTGTGGAATCTAAAAAAAGCCAATATACAAGTATGTCAAATCAACCAGATACATGTCTTAAACATTCATAATATATGTCAATTATATATCAATAAAGCCAGAAAAAAGACAAGACCACTGCATACCCACTTCATTCACTCAGTCCCCTGAAGTCCAGTCCAGCCCCTTCATCTCTCTGTGGTCACTTCTCCGACTTTTCTTTATATGGGGATGCTTGTGCCCTTATTTTCTTCTGTCCTTCAAAGTTTTCCTATTAGAGTTCACAAGTCTCCTTTATTTCTCCTATAGAACCTTGAAGTTCATCTGTGTCACATTGAGTTTATATTTAGTAGTCCATTTTTATTTCATTTTACTATGTTGTCCTTCAGAGTGAATGATAAATATCCTGGATGGAGAGCATGTGCACAGTCCTGGTGCGTCTCAAGAACACTGACCACTACCCTGTTCATCGTGTGCCCTAGAAGATTAAATTCAGGTATTATCAACAGCAGTTATCATGAGTGATAGATAGGTACTATTTATCTCATGTCAAAGAATCCGAGAGATAGGTCTCCTGTTTTGTGAAGCAAACTTCTTATAGAATAATATATGTCATTCTTGGCAGTATTAATTGAACACTTAACATTTCTCTGAGATAGATAGACAAGGGAAAGCAAAAGATATTTTTAAGGGGAAACCTGAAATCTTGGAAGAAATATTTTGTTTTTATCCTAATCCACACAGGGATTAACTTGTCCTTCTGGTTGTAGAAAAATGCAAGCAGTTTCTTCATTAAATTTGCTTTATCCTTGATAGTCTTTGCATTGCTAAATGTTGATATTTCATTTCCTTGACTGTGATTGAATTTTTTCTTCTATCAGTGATATAGTTTTAAAAACAACCAATTCAACATCTTTACTTCTAAGATATTTTTAACATATTAATATTTAATTTTGAAAGTATTTAAAAAGCATTTTGTATCTACCACCAAACCATCATCTTTTACAAGAGTAATTAAACTCTGAGATCTAAAGTACTATAAACTTTAGTGTTATCAATTTAGGCTCTTATTTTCTCCCAATAGGCTCATTTTCCTGTGTGTAATTTCAGAGACTTTTAATTTGTAGTGTTTGTATGTGTGCGCTTGCATGCATTTGCTTTCTTTCTCTCGTATCAATTGCTGAAATACATGTATAATTATGTTTTGTTGAATTTGCCTCACAAACAAAAACAAAAAGCTGTGTTGGTTTACTAGGTACAAGTCATATTCTTCAGGTGATCTTATTCAAACGTCTATGTTGTTATGAATGAAGCTATTAAAACAGCTGAACCGCTAAAAAAGTTGTACCTACTTGACATGTAAAATGAAAAGCCTACTCTCATAAATCTATCACTCATGTGACATTGCCTTTTGATCCTTTAAATATCCTTTTGATTTTTAATCTTGTTTCAAAAGTCATTCAGCAGCAATAAAATACAGAAACAGGAACCTCTCCTGTCTTTATTTATGAATAAAGACACATCAGTACCTACTTATCAGTACCTATATATCAGTACCTACTTAGTGTATGCTTTAATTCTTCCAATTTGTGTGGGCATGATAGTAGCTACTTACATTATTTCCCGCTGAAAATTACAAATGAATGACTTACTAGAGACGTGCACTTTCAATGACTAATGATCTAAACAAAAAATAGCAGAAAGAACATTAATGTGCCTATTTGCTTAAATCTTCAGCAATTTTGAGCCATCCACCAAATGATTACTTTAGCACAGCAATACTCACAATATATAGATCAGCCTGAACTCCAGTTTTTCTATTTTAAGTGCATGACTAACATGGTAATTGGTGAAAGATAATGAGGTTGTTATCTAGGGAGAGGATTCAGAAGTGGTTATGTGTCTATCAGTATAAAACTGTTTATGCAATTGCATATTTCAAAGTTGTTTTATTTACATAGAAAATTAAATTACTGAGATTTTGGAGTAATGGATAATTCATTGTCCGTTCACTTCAACACATTTATTAAATATTTACATTGAGTGAAGAACATTCATTTAACGCATAGCCTAATGGCAAGTGTTCTACTGTCTACCGGTAAGTAAAAAGACAGGTATGCAAATATCTATGATACACTTTCTTAAGTTTTGTTTAACATGGAATGAATGGTCAGTGACTATGAAAGTGTCACCCCTACTGCAGTTTGATTTTATAGGGGTAGGGCAAGCATGTGCAAGTGACTTTGTGCAAAAGTAATACCCGAACTGAGCATTAGACAGCCAACGCTTCTTTAGCCAAGGTTATTTCAGGGAGAAGCAGCTATTCTAGTTCATAAAGTGAATATTTTCAAAGCTATAGGAGCAGAGAAATGCAAGCATTTAGGAGAAACTAACACAACTATATACAGTGGCTATCGAGAAGTAGAAAGGAATATCTTTAGAATATGTCTCAAAGATCGTATCACATAAATGACCTTAGTCCCTACAATGAATTCAGATTTTCCTGAAAGGAAATACAGAGACAGTCAGCAATTTTAAAGAAAGCAGTGGCACACAGCAGCTTACAAGCAATCTTGCATGACCGCATTGCATACAGATACTGGTTTCATGCTATCAGCAGCACGATTCCTTGCCAACTTGAACACATAAGAACTACAACTGATCTGCATACTCAGCCCAGGTGCTGCCACCGTCCCACTCATGGGCCTACTCTCATCTGCTGTCAGAAAATCTGCTATATCCAGTGCCTTTTCAAGAAAGGGAGTTTTGACAAGACTTTGGAAAATTGGTTAACTGGAGGATGAGATTCAAAGTAAGAGACTGTTGTAATCGTCTGTGAACAATTATGGATACATGGATTAAGATAGCATGGATTAATATAGTGACACGGAACACAGAATAAACTGCATTAAGAAATTATGTATGGTTTATTCTTCGTGATGGATTATTGGATAAAGAACATGAGGAAAATGGAAGAACGTAGAATGATTTCTGCCTTCATACTGAACAAAAGGGTGGCAAGAAGGTACTTTATCAAACAAGAAAAAAGCAATTGGAAAAATGATTTGAAGGTATGAAGAATTAAATTTTGCTCATGTTGAATTTGAAGTATATGACAAATTCAAGAAATACTAGAATTTGAAGTATTGGGGTCAGAGTGATTAGAAACAGAGAACAACTGTATTTATTAGTCAAGAGAGACTAACTGCTATAAATAGCCCCCATGTTCAGTGATATAATCTAGTTAAATTTATTACATATCATGCAATGGTACAGCATAGATATTCCTACTCAGCTCTCCTCTAACCATGAAATAAGACAAATATTTCTTTCATCATGTGCCTGTCCCTGCTACACACTTGAACTCCCTTCTCTTTGGTCAAGAGATGGGGAAAAAAGCACAAATGGCATGTTGGAGAATCCCATTTGCTCACATCCCTTGTTCACAACTGAGTTACATAGCTACATGCATCCACAAAGGAAGTTAGGAAATGCACCCTACATGTGTGTCCATTTTCTTATTTATAGTGAGGTCATCTATGATGTGGCCTCTGTAGTCTTCTTGTAATTCTTCCAACCACTCCTTCTCAACAGACATTCTGTTGAGACTGACAGAGTTCTAAGTACCAACCATTCTAGGAAGAAAAACAAACATTAGGGATATCTTATAGTTTAATTAAAATAACTTAAAAATAACAAGAAATAAAAATTGTTGGAGAAAATATGGAGGAAAGAGAATCTTTATTCACTTCTGGTTGGAGTATAAATTGGCATAGCCACTATGGAAGATAGTATGAAGGTTCTCAAAAAATTAATAGAATACCATATGACCCAGCAATCTCTCTTCTGGGTATCAACCACAAAAATGTTGTAAACATTTATTCATAAAGATATATGTACTCCTATGTTCAGCGCAGCATTATTCACAGTAGCCAAGACATGGAAGCCACCTAAGTGTCCTTCCATAGATGGTAGGATGAAGGAGGTGTGATATGTGTACAATGGAGTACTACTCAGTTATTGATGAAGTGCTGCCATCTGCGACAGTACTGGATGTGTCTTGAGAGTATCACACTATGCGAAATAAGTCATATGGAAGAGGACATGAGCTGACACGTGGCATATGAAACAGAAAACAATAAATAGACAAAGTCATAGACACAGACAACAGTTTGAAGATTACCAGAGAGGAAGAGGGTGGGGGAGGATGAAGAGAGTAAAGGGGGTCAAATATATATGGAGACTAGACAGTGAAATATACAGATGTTATATTATAGAATTGTACACTTAAAACTTATATTATTATTAACCAATGTCACCCCAATAAATTTAATTAAAAATAAGTATTTAAACTGCACATATCATTTCAGCTACTCAGCCTTCTGATTCAAAAAAATATTCCAGGTTACTCTGAATTCTTGATTCAAATAAAGTAATTATGCAGAATGGAGGTTTCTTAAAATTCACAGTCTCCAGCCCACAGTGTTGAACTAGATTCATCCTCAAGACGCTGATAGCATATTCAGAAGCTATAAAAGGACCTCTGTATGAGAGAGAAAGAGGGACAGAGAGAAAGCTTCCATACAACCTTTTGTCATGAGTGTAGGTTCAGGATAAGTCAGCTGGTCACCTGCTCAGTTGGCTGACTGCTGAGCAGCCCGGCACCAAAGGACAGACAAGAGTCACACACAGTAACTATGCTGTTCACTCAGCTTTTATTGAATGCAGGGTCACTCAAAGAAGACCATCAACATACATTAATATCCTACTCACATTCTAACAGTCTAAGAGGAATATAACATGCACACATACACACACACGCACACACACAGCAATCAATGGAGGATAACAAACCTGAGTCCCAGAGTCTCAGTCTGTAGGTCCAGGAGACAGCATGACAGGCAAGGGATTCATCAGTGTCTTGCAAAAAATAATGTCTGGAGCCAGGTGGGCAGCAGGGCAGGCAAAGTCCTTAGTCCAGTGGGGCAGAGCCTCTGGCAGCTGATGCCGAGGGAGATCAGCGTGGTGTGAGCAGCACTCTGGTGTGTGGAGCTTGGCTGTCTCAGCAGTGGTCTGGAGCCTACTTCAGTTATACCTAGAAAGTGGAGTTCTCCACACTTCTAGATCTTTTCTTTTGGTTTACACTTTTTAAATTATATTTTATTGATTATGCTATTACAGTTCTCCCATTTCTCCCCCATCATTCCCCTCCACCCTGCACACCCCCTCCCACCCACATCCCCCCTTTAGTTCATGTCCATGTGCCGTAAGTTCTTTAGCTTCTACATTTCCCACACTATTCTTGCCCTCCCCCTGTCTATTTTCTACCCACCATCTATGCTACTTATTCTCTGTATCTTTTCCCCCCCGTTCCTCCTCCACTCCCCTGTTGCTAACGCTCCATGTGATCTCTATTTCTGTGTTTCTGTTCCTGTTCTAGGTGTTGGCTTAGTTTCCTTTGGTTTTAGGTGTGGTTGTTAATATCTGTGAGTTTGCTATCTTTTTACTGACCTATTTTTTATCTTTTCTTAGATAAGTCCCTTTAACATTTCATATAATAAGGGCTTGGTGATGATGAACTCCCTGAATTTGATCTTATCTGAGAAGTACTTTATTTTCTTTTCCATTTTAAATGATAGCTTCACTGGATTGAGCAATCTTGGATTTGGGTCCTTGCCTTTCATGACTTGGGATACTTCTTTCCAGCCCCTTCTTGCCTGTAAGGTCTCTTCTGAGAAATCAGTGGACAGTCTGATGGGAACTCCTTTGTAGGTGACTGTCCCCTTATCCCTTGCTGCTTCTAGAATTCTCTCCTTTATTTTAATCTTGGCTAATGTAATTAAGATGTGCCTTGGTATGTTCGTCCTTTGGTCCAACTTCTTTGGACTCTCTGAGCTTCCTGGACTTCCTGGAAGTCTATTTCCTTTGTCAGATTGGGGAAGTTCTCCTTTATTATTTGTTCAAATAAGTTTTCCACTTGTTGCTCTTCCTCTTCCCCTTCTGGTACCCCTGTAATTCAGATGTTGGGACATTAAAAGATGCCCTGGATGTTCCTAAGCCTCTCCTCATGTTTTTGAATTCTTGTTTCTTCATTCTTTTCTGTTTGGTTGTTCCTTTCTTCCTTCTGTTTCACTCCATTGATTTGAGTCGCAGTTTTCCTCCCATCACAATTGGTTCCTTGTGCGTTTTCCTTCATTTCACTTATAGTAGCCTTCATTTATTCATCTAATTTGTGACCAAAATCAACCAACTCTGAGCATCCTGATCACCAGTGCTTTGAATTGTGCATCTGATAGGTTGGCTATCTCTTGGTCACTTGGATGACTTGGCTCTGAGGCTTTGATCTGTTCTCCTGTTTGAGCCATTTTTGGATTTTTTTTTTTGGGGGGGTGGGTCTGGTCACCTGTTATGTATGAGGGGTGGAGCTTCAGGTGTTAACCAGGGTGGGACAGCCCAGTCACTGAGTTGTGAGTTCTATGTGGGGGTGGGGTCTGGGTGGTTTTAGGTTTTATTTCTCAGCGCTGGGGCCCTGGATTGCAAGTTCTGTCTTGTTCCCCATTTTTGCCTGGGTTATCTCCACGTGAATGTGGGACCGCCTGGTCAGCCAGCTGTCTGGCACCGGTGTCCACTAGCTGCTGCCTGTGCACCTGGGGCCTGCTAGCTGCCACCTTCAGGCCCGGGTCTGCCAGCAGCTGCCTTCACCAACCTCAGCTTCCTCCTGCTGCGACTCCGCCCATCTTACCAGTCTGGATGAATGGTTGTCAGACCTCTGTACAGTTCAATTTTCTCTCAGTTCTGGTTGTTTTCTTGTTTCTAAATCCTTGTTGTCCTTAATTTTGGTTGTGAGAGGAGGTACAGTGTGTCCACCTATGCCTCCATCCTGGCCGGAAGTCCTCACTTCTAGATCTTTTTGATAAATGTCTTCACACCCCTGATGCCAAGTGTGGAATTTTTGCAGGAGCCTGTGAGTGGTACATGGCTGTTCTACTCGACATTCCTGATGGCAAGTGTAGAATTTCCCCAGGAGCTTATCTATGGTGGTCCCACAGACATAGTATTCTGATCACGTGTGCAGATATCTTAAGTGTGTTTCCTTGCCAGATGTGTCTGCTCTGACTTAGATAGTTTCCCTCTTGAACCAAAGTGTCATGGCTGGCTGACAGCCATTTTGGTTGGCATGAGTGGCTCCACTTTGTTCTGTATACTTTATGCTAACTTGAATGGACCAGTGCCATATTATGGGACCTGCTCTGCACACCTTTGCTCTTAACTTGAAATCAAATCAATAATAAATCCTCCGCTACTGATTGAAGTCAGCAAATTTTCACTAATTTAGAGCTAACATCCTTCAATGTGTCAATGGACTTGCAACGATTTCACTGTTTTATGTATGTGAATGCTTTCTGGCATAATTCTGCAAATATCAAGGTTTTTTTCTGGGGGTCATTCCAATGATATAGGTAATTTAAAAAAAAAAAACAGAATAAATTTATTCCTGTCTATAAAGAATGAATCATTCATATGGGTAAAGTAACCTATCACAGAACAGCACCAAAAACCAGTGTGCAGCGTTTTGTGTATCCCCTCAAAGCCTTTGGTGCAGCATCAAAGGTATTGAACAGTTGTGGGCAATGAGGGGTGTGGAGGTAATAATTATAATTGTAGGTAAGGAAGCCAACTGTTTGGCAGGTAAGAATTTCTCTGAACTTACAGTAATTGGATCACATAAAAGTCAGTATAAATGAAGAGTTAATGGAATAATTAGGTATATTGGAAAATTGTCAAAAATGAAAATGACCAAGGCAATTTAATAATGTTTATTCTCAGGTACAGATTCTGTAGAATTAAAAATAAATATATACCTTCAAAATTGTGAAACTTTTGTTTGTAAAAGAAAACATTAAAGGTGTCTTGCATGAAGCCTGTGAGTTAAAAAGAAAACCTCCCTATTTCCTTCTTTCTCACACACTTGTAAAATACGTGTGCTCTGAGTGTGGGAAGAGTGTGAGGATTTGAGTCTGGGTGAGTTTGTGCATGTGTGAGTGGGAGAGAGACGTTCAACACTGGCTTTAATTATGTGAGTTTAAGTCCTTAAGCCTTTTTTCTTCAAAAAATTTTAAAAGACATATTAATTCTTATTTTAAAAATGATGAATCGACCTCAAATGGATTGGGAGTTTCCCAAAGGCTATTTTTTGTTTGTTTGTTTTTAAATGAGAAAGAACCTAATTCCTAATACACATACCCCTCATGCAGAAGTTTCATTAAAGTTTTACTTCATTGAACTCTGTAAGTTTCAGAGTTTAGTTTGTTTGTTTTATAATTCAAGCAAATCTTACATTGTTGAAGCAATAGATTCACTATTACTTTTTTGTTTTGTATGTTATTTTATAATAGGTTCAAACCTAAGTCACATCAAAAAGAAATAAGTGTGTGTATAATTTGTATTAAAAAAGAA
Organism: Anoura caudifer; assembly: GCA_004027475.1. NCBI lineage: Eukaryota > Metazoa > Chordata > Mammalia > Chiroptera > Phyllostomidae > Anoura > Anoura caudifer. Next base: position 40,375 of record PVKU01006457.1, read on the forward strand.
ATATGTCTGTGTGGGGGGGTGATTTGTATTCTTCCTTTATTATCTCTGTATCTGTATTCAACTTTTAAAATTTTTTCTGGATATTAGTCTCCTTGTATATGCAAAATACTGTCTGGTCTTTATACTCTCAGTGATCTCTGTACTACACAAACTCAGAATTCAGTATTTGTTTTTATCTACAACGTTGAAAGTGGTCTAAAGATCAGAAAAATACCAAAATGTGTTTGTTTCAAAATGGCATGTCTCCAACATCAGATTTTTTAGTAATATGTAGTTTGAATATTGAAAATGTTAATTTAATTTGTTTTGTATATTGTTACTTTGTAATTGTGGGGAGACTTCTGATCATATGAATTACTTGAATAAAATTATGTGTGGTTCTTTTACATATAGACATACAAAATAAGCTATTGTGGAATGATCAAAATCATTTTCATAATAGTTTTAGTCATTTCCACCAAATAAAATGCTTACTAAAATACCAGTTATGAAAAAATAGGGTCAAACCACAGTGTTCAGTATATGAAACAACACAACCTCTGAAGTAATTAAATGTAAATAATCAGTTTTTGAAAAATGAAATCTGCTTATTCCAACTTTTTCCATTAAGCCTGGAATTATTTTCTTTCTAGAATTGTCTAACTGATGCTTTAATCTACTTTAATAGACATGGAACTTTGCTATGGATGTGTTAGCATAAGTCTTTGCCTGTTCCATCTGGATCTTTCTTCCACGTAGAGCTTGTACCTAGAGCCTTAGAAGCCAGAGAATTGAACTGGGAAATAATAATTCATATGTCAGTGTTGACTGTTATTATTTTCATTGTTGATACATATCAGTAATAATCACCTCTTCTATCACCTTAAGAGAACTTTAATTGTGATTATATTTTCTTCTTTATGATTTGGTAAAAAGAGATTCTGACTTTAGGAGAACAAAATTAGTAACTTTAAAATTTTATTTTGAACTTATGCATATACTCTCTCAATAAATTCAAGGGACATTTTATTTAAGTTATATCATCAATGACATGAACACTAATTTTAATCTCACAAAGTATACATGGTTACCATAAGAAATATGGTAATAGTTTCTTACTCTCAACAGTTGACAGAAAAAGTGATTAAAATTTCTTTTGCAAGGTTTTTGCCTGAGCCGTACCATGACCTATATTTAGGAAAGAAATCAGAAGAATAAGATTTAATAGATCTAATAGGAGAGCATCTAATGAATGTGAGGAATACAATTTCCATGTCGGTAAAATACATATTTGTAACATATAAAGGAAGGAAGGGAGGGAGGGAGGGAGGGAGGGAAGAACAAGCAAACATATGCAGGATAGGTGGGGAAGCACAAAGGAGTATCTGTGTTGTTAGATACTTGAGCTATCTCTCTGATTTTTCCCCCAGTGTTGGATGAGACTCTATTCCTCGTTCTGACTGATGAGTAAGTTTGTGCCACTGCAAGAGCAAGGAGGCAGCTGCAAGTTAGGAAAGAATCTGGTTTTTGAAATCACTATGCCATAAAATAGGAAACCCAATGATTGTGCAAAGGCTGGAATTGTTTATCTTTAGATTACCGCATAGTAAGCCAGCTGCATGCTGTACAGAGTAGTGATTACTAAAAGCCTTGGCAACTGGGAAAGAGCCAACTCGTAGTGGTTCGGGGGTGTTGCCACGAGCACGTGAGCTGCTGCATAGTCCTGATAACGATGATTGCTTATTTTGCAGTATTATGTTGATGAAATAGGTTCTAAAAACATTTGAAAATACCTGCCTTCACAGCACAAACCATTCTGAAGCCTCCCAAATGCACTCGAATTATGATTGGTTGGAAAAGTTATGGCTTTTCAATTTAGTTCTCTTTATATTTGATTTATAAAATGAAGCTTAATGGTCTACTCTGCAGATTATTGTGAATGACATAGACCCACAGGAATATTCAAATCACTCTCTAAATGCCTTTATCATACTTGATATTTTGGGTGTTATGTATTATTATATGTGTCCCTTTGGCATTCAGTTGGTTTACTTTTTATTTTATGGAGATTTCTTAGTATAATGTTTTTTCATCATTTTCTTTTTTGTTCTTATGCCAGGCATCTCAGTGTCAAAATTGGTATTTAGCTGTATTAATTAACTGTGACTTTTCTGTATTTTTAATTACCTAATATCTTTCCTCTTAGTAACTATACTATGTTATACTTAATTTCTATGCTACCTTCATTTTTTAAGAAAATTTTAGAAATTACTTCTTTCTCTACTAAAGTGATCCTATGAATAATAAATACTATCAACAATAAATTAGAAAGAAAATATTAGAAACAGAAAGAACAAAAAAGCTGAATGCCATTTTCCGAGAACTAGCCTGATGTGTTCTGGGAACTGAAGAAGGCCTGTGTGTCAATAACTTCATGGGCAGGTGGAGAAGGGCGCATAATAAATTTGGGATGTCACACTGAGGCTAGATCATACAGCATCTTCTAGGCCCTAGTAATTTGAATTTTATGACTTCTCATTGCTGATGTCCTGAAGTACTTTAGTGTTTACGATTTAAGGAAAGGACTATTTGAACTAGTTAATGTTTGTATTTGTTGATAGAAAAACTAAAACTTCAAACAAATGGACTTATCATAAACATGTAAACCTCTTAAAATAATTTGACAAACATCTGGGTGTTTATAGAATTCTAGAATTTTAACAGAATTGTTGAAAAGCTAAAGCTTAAGCCAGTCAGGGCAGGAATGGAATATATCACAGATAAGGGGGCAAAATACTGCAGCCTTACAGAGTGTGTACCTACATATACCTTAGATAATGACCATCCCGGGATTAAATCCTCTCTTTTCTACAATGTAATTGTTCACATGGAAAGATATCAAGGGTGTAAACTTAAATTTGAACAATCTGCAACACTGCTCTTTTCCAGCAGGCTCAGGAAGGACATATCATACTTTACAGGCAAATTAGAAATTTTCAGTAAGTATATTCCATCATATGGTACAGTCCTGTTCCCTTAGAATTATTATTATTTTTTACCTCAAGAGAACCAATACCCTTTTCTTTCCACCAATATTATTTTATCCAGTGTTTCAAAAGCCATTTCCAAGACTCAATTCTTAAAGCCATTTTGTTTTTATTCTAATTACTCAAAAACATTTGCATTTCTTTTTCATGCTAATATTGGCCTTTTACTGAATTTTATATTAGGTGTCCAGCAAATATTTATTAATATTGCTTAAACAGTTTTTTTATTTCTTTAACAATTTCTACCCAAATTATAACGCTGGATTATAAGTTATTAATGCCATAGTGTGTAGTCTGAGGGTGTTGAGCACAAATTTCTGTGCTCACAATCCCAGGCATCCTGTCCCAACTTGTTAAGTCAAAATAAGAGTAATTTCAGGAAATTTATTACATTTATCCATCAGTAAGTATTTCCAAACTGAAAATTACATAGCCTTTCAACAGTTACATGTTGCAAGAAAAAAAGTCATGAACAAGTTTTATCTTCAGGCTAAATTAAGCTAAAATGAATTTATGAAATATAATACTCTGGGAAACAGATATATGGTATTTGTTAAGGCACCTGGAAATGTACAATAGTATACTATGAAATTTATCTTGCGGATAATACCAGGAGCTTCACCACTCTACAAAAGTCTTACATTTATTTATTTATTTATTTATTGTGGATTAAAACAACACAAGTTTATTAACTTACAGTTTTGAAGGTCAGAAGTCCAACCCAGGTTTCACATGGATGAAAACCAAGGTTTTGGCAGGGCTGTGCTCCTTGCTAGTGTCTCGAAGGGAAAGTTTGTCTACTTGCCTTTTCTTCTAGAGACCACCAGTTGGGAAAACTCTTGTTTTTTTCTTTTTAAAACTATATTTTATCGATTATGCTTTTACAGTTGTCCTGATTTTCCCCTTCCCCCCCTCCACCCAGCACCCCCCACTCCTCAGGCAATGGCCCACATAATTGTTCATGTCCGTGGGTCATACCTACTCCATTTCCTATGCTGTACTTTACATCCCTATGGCTATCCTGTAACTACCTATTTGTACTTCTTAATCCCCTCATTTATTCACTCATTCTCTCCAACGTCCCTCCCATCTGGCAACCATCAAGAGTCAAGTTGTTAATTTATTTTAATTAACAAACATGTATTGGCATTTACTCTGTAACAGTCATTGTTCTCAGAATTTTATAAATATCAACTCATTTAACCATCATGTAATCCTATGATATAGGTGTCATTATTTTCTCCATTTTACTGGTAGGAATGCTGCACCTAATGGAGGTTAAATAATTTTGTCAAGGTCACAATTAGTAAAGGGCAGGTACAGTGTTCAAGTGCAGGAGAGCTGCCTCCAGAATTTATTCTTCCAACTGCTGTGCTAGTTTACTACCTCTAGAGCTATGTAAAGAGCCTGCCCTCAAATTTACATTTATTCAGTAGATTGAACATTTGGTGAATAAGAACAAGAAGTTGAATTAAAAAACAAACATCATCAGAGGAGTTTTTTGGCAAGAAATATGGTGTATAAATTTGGCTTGTTTGTTTTCTCTCAAAAATCACTGACCCTCTGTATTAAAAGACGAGAAGGGCTACATTGAAAAGTAACTTTTAAATGTTGTATGTCTTTACAAAAGTATAAAAGAGGTCTAATTGCCTCCTTTTAAAGTTGTGAAAGGATAAAGGTGCAGAATAAAAGTGCTTCTGGCTTCCATATCAATTATGTATCATTTCTTAAAAACTTATTCATAACTTTAATTTGATTAATCTTTACCCCTTGTGTGAGTAAATTAGCTTTACAGAACCAAAGGAAAATGATCTTAGAAGGGGTTACTTTGAAGCCTTCCTGCTGAGGCAGATATGGATAGAAATAGCAGAGAGAGCAGAAACGTATTTTCATTGTGTCTGAGTGGTAATTGTTTAAGTGTCAGCAAAAGCATATTCAGGTTCTCAGATTTTTCGATCAGTTTGAAGCAAGCACTGTATTCACTGTTGGAAAATAGAAACGGCATACACACAACCTGTTTCTTTCAAGTATCTCTCATTTTAGTAAGGAAGGCAGTCAAAATACAAAAATAACATTTACAGAACATGATACACACTCTGTGTGCCCAACCCATCACTTGTCAGATGGTATTAGTTCAACTTCAGTGAAAAGCTTGCCTTGATTCACACTTTATTTTAATACGGTTGATTATTTTAAGCACAATATATAATAGTTTAAAACAAGGTAATATAAGTAAAATAAATATCTGGTTAACTAAATAAGAATAATTTTAATGTCAATATCTTAAGTTCATTGTCAATTTAAAAAATAGTGCTAAGCTAAGAAAAGTGGTATTCTTGGATAAAAAGATAACAAAAGAGAATGGCAGGATTAAGCCCCAGAGCTAATCAGGAGTAATTTGAATTTGAAGAAAAAACTGAAGAATAAAAAATTTGACTTAAATAAAGCCGGTGAAGATAGGCTGTGTGAAGTGAGACTTTAGGACAGGAGGTTGATAGCAAGGAAGTAATAACTTTCTATTTAACACTTTTATCTGCTAGCTGAGAACAGCAATGACTGTGAGGACTAACAACATGAACCCACGGGTGGGTGCAAAATAGGATAGAATAAACAAAGCAAAGCTGTTAGAAATAAAGCTTCATTGCTATGTTGAAGGAATCAATGTAAATGGAAATATATATATATTTTTATTTTGTGATTTTCAGTGATCCACCTCCCAAATTTAATCCTCAGAAAAACTGGAATGGGGGATTTTTTTTCCTATGGTTCTCAGTATAACATTGTTTTCTTACTGTCCATATACTAAGTTATGAAAAGGAATATTGTAATATTCTTTATCTGCCTTTTAAAAGGTCATAGTTATTTAAATTAAGTATGTAAATACAAAATGCTTCCTATGACAAGGAACAACTTAAGCATGGCCACACTAAGTGCTGCACGCTGTGTGTTTCGAAGTTCTCTGCATTCCTTAGACATTCTGACTCTCTGATCTTGGGAAGATCTGCACGCACATCCTGGCGTATGACAGAGGGTTTGATAAACATAAAAGTCACTGCTTCCTCCACCATATTGCACTTGATTGCAATCAGCATGTTACAACCACAGTCTAATTATAAAACGTCAAATGTTTCATCAGCCCTTCTAGCATAGCTGTGTGCTACATCTGTGGTCACTGGCCCATTGAGCATAAATTTTAATTTTTTTAATGTTCAATTTGAATCTAAATTGCTCGGTTGATTCTGAACTATACCAGAATTAAAACTCCCTTCAAGATAACTTGTTTGGGGAACTATTTTCAAGACATGATTTCTCAAACTTCCTTTACATTACTCATGCAAATAAGTAATAATTTTTTAAAAAAATTGTTCAACACAACATTTCTAGAATTTTAATTCTAAGGTATTAAAGAACACAATAAGGGAGGTAACCATGACTTCATATTCTTTACTACTCTTGATAATAATTATTTGAATAAATAAGAAGTTGGATATCTAACATCATGGAGTTTGATATTTATTAATATGAAGTTATTGAATATTATGGAGAGTCTTCTTTCCTTTCTGTTGTTCTATTCTCATATCTTCTGAGAGACAACTATTTTCATGAACCAGATAAAGACACATCCAACCCAGATATTTATATATTTAGTGAAAAATATGATTTATTCAACAATATTTATTGGCTCTTTATTGAATGTTGGATAAAAATAGCAAGAAACCAAGTCTCTGTGTTCAGGGAGCTTCCCATGTGTGTGTCCACATAAATGGCTCGTTAGTGATTGTTAATATTTCCCTGGGATAATTATTTTCCTTTTCATTCCTTTCGACTTTTTGAGTAATGTTAAATTAAATATAAATAGTGCATGGGTTTTGTGTGTTTACTAGAAATCTATCTGGTAACCTGTTTATTTCTTTTAAAATGAAAATACATTTAAAAGTCTTTATTTAGGTATTTAAACTTTAAAATGGCATTGTAAGTTTTTTATTTAATTTCTTTGCCTTTGGACTGATCATCAATTTGCCTATGAGATTAACCCCCATCGTTTATTTTTCATCATCTCTCCCTATTCTAGGTTTGAGTTTTCCCTTTATCTTTTTTGCACTATTTGAATTTAGAAGTTGAACGCTCTATTTCTAATATTTTAGCTTAGCAGAGTAAAGGTTAAAGTATTCAGTGTTTTTACCTGCCTCCAAACGATGCAAGACCATGAGCGCTTTGCCTGTTGCTGTTATGCCGACCTCAGGAGGCCAGACTCACGAGGATCAAACTAGTAGTTTCCTTCCCCTCTGCTTTTCTCTACACATGGGTCTGACTTTTACAATATAACACTTTTAAAATAATCTGCTTCATAAGAAGTGTGAGCCATAGGGAAGTAAATGGAAATCTAAATAAATAAAAGAACAAAAAAAATCATTCACAAAGTATTCTTATGTTCAGATATTCCCTCATTCACTTTCTTTGAATAGGTATGCATTTATTTGTACAAAGGCTATACGTGTGTGAACTTGTGTATGAGATGTATACATCTATTTTTCTAAGCAATTGTTTTTCAAATGACAGAATGGTGAAAGTACTGCTGAGATTTTTTTTAAATGATACCCTAGGACTTTGCATCATCAATCTGTAATGGTCTGAGACACATAGATTGAGAGAGCGCAATGGCAGCTCTGGGTGGGGGGAGGTGCGGGGGAAGGGAAGGAGCAAAAGGAAAAAGGACTCATGGACAACAATGTGGTATTGCAGTGGGGAGGGGATGGAGGGAGTGAAAGGGTAATAGAAAAAATACAACAAAAAGTTAGCTTGTTTCAAGATCGCAAAAATAACATGTAATGGTCTGTATCTATGTATTCTTATTCTATTGTCTAGCTTATCCACAAAAACATAAGTTCCTTGAGAGCAGAGACCTAGTGTGTCTTTCTTCTTCACTGCTGACAAATTGTCAGCTTTCATAAATATTTTTAAATTAAATAACACATTAATTTATTAAAAGAATTCAAGGTTCCCCCAAGTTACATAAAGTAAAAATGAATCTAAATTTTAATAGATGAGCACATGTTAGCTGTAACCCATCTTTATAAAAGTGATTATAGTTTTACTTATAGGGATTTTAACATAATTTAAACATAGTAAGAGTTAAGCATTTTTTTAGACACTGGGAATTGTTGAAATAAACTGTCAAAGCAAGTTACAGATAATAGCTATTTTGACAACTCTAATAGAGGACATGGATTTTCAAATTGTCACTTGGTTTACAGATTATAATTTTGTTATAGTACCAATTTCCTGTATTTCCACTTTGATTATTATCTTAGAATTTACTCATTACCAATTTTATGAAAATATTAGACCACCCTCTGAATATAGAGCTTAATTACTGTCTCATGTAGTCTTCTTGCTTTTTCATGATTTCTTCATTGTGTATATTTGGCTATCTAAACATAAACATTTTTTACAAGCAAAATGCCAGCATAAAGGAAGAACACCCAATGCCCAGTTATACATAATTTTCAGCATTCTTAATATATTTTAAGGTACAGAAAAACTGTCAATGTGCTAAACAAGTGACCATGGTTGGTTGGGTCTTAGAATTTGTTCAAGAAAATCTGTTGCCCTGACCAGTGTGGCTCCGTTGATTGGGCGTCCTCCTGCAAAGCAAAAGGTCGCCAGTTCAATTCCTGGTCAGGGCACATGCCTGGGTTGCCGGTTTGGTCCCCACTCAGGGTGCATATGAAAGACAACCAATCAATGTTTCTCTCTAACATCAATATTTCTTTCCATCTTTGTCTCCCTCCTTCATCCTTACTCTAAAATAAAACGTTTTAAAAATTAAAAAGATAAATTGTTCATTGACTTATCTATTTACGAACTCATCGCTGGTGGATGTGAGTGCACATAATATCTAAAAGCATGCTAAGATACATCATGTGTGTGCATTTTTCAGAAAGCCAGTTTACCCTATCAGGAGCTATTTTCATCCTGCCCTAGAGATGCTGATTTCATCACTCAGTGCCTTTCCTTGTAAACATTTTGTAGCTGCTAAAAAGATGTACTATACAAAATTTCATTAATAATTTATGAGCAAAGAAAGATCCCCAGTTTGTTAGGAAATAGAATGGGCAGTAAAATGAATGCCTGTAAACAAAGCATAGGAGACCTGTGGTGCGGGATGGTCTGTAAGAGAAAATACCCGTCCCTTGGGTGATGCCAGAGAGTAACTGGAAGAGTTCTTTTTGCAGAGTAGCCAGGAAATAACCATGAAAACAACCCCAAAACTCTAAATCAGCAGCAATTTTAGTCTATGTTTCTGCAACTTACAAAGAGACTTTTAATAGCACTGTGAATCTCCTGTAAAATCAACTTCTCCACCTACTGGCTGAAGGTCCAATTCTGATCTTTATTAGTTAGCATGAGTCATGAATTCATCTGCGTGCATGTACCTATGTTTTCCATAATGAGCACATTATTAACTAAAGGCATAATTTACTCTCTAAGTTATAATGCATTATGAGTCTAAGAATCACAAGTACACCTTCAAAACAATATTATTACATTAAAGTGTAAATCAAACTGACAATTTACATTGTTTTTAAAAGTTGTTAATTTTATTATGATCATGATTAAATATACTCTGTCTCTTAAAACATGATACATTTTATCTGAGGAATTTCTTAATTTACTGGCATGTAGGTGGGTGTTCTCTACTGGTTTGCTTTCACAGACATTTTGGTATGAAACTTTAGAGAACCGTTCTGTCTTTATGCTTCATCTGTTTACAAGACAGCACTCAAATTAACACACGACATTACCTAGAGAATCTTAAACTAAGGCTTAGAAATGAGATTACAAATTAATAGAAACAAAAATAGAATGTTAACCACAAGTCAGCAACTTCAATTTAGTAAAAAAAAGTTGTTTGGCAATCTGAAAATGTTGTTGAATAAATGAGAGCATAGGGCAGACATTCCTCACAGCAAATCTAGGTTCCTAAGCATTTAACAAGCCTTATTACAGGGCCTGTCAACTACTTAGATGTTTTTACAATTCCTTATACACATTATATCTCTCCTGTCCTAAATGATGTATCCTTGTCCTTCTCGGGTCTGTCAACTACTTAGATGTTTTTACAATTTCTTATACATGTTATATCTCTCCTGTCCTAAAGGATATATCCTTGTCCTTCTCACTAATCCTAAGTGACTAAAACTATAGATGGCCATTTTCTGAATGCCTGCACTGCCCACACAAAGAATGCCTGCATTTTGCAGAACTGTTCTCTGGCGGAAATATGAGCATGCTGTCTCTTCTGATTTCTCTTGATTCTTCCAACCCATCGAGGTGCTTTACTGATTATTTCTTATAATTTCTTATCTCACTTTATAGTAACTCTCTAGAAGGCCATGGTACACACCCCTGCCGGAAGTGTTATAACTGATTTTAAAATATTTTTTTCTGTTTGTGTGGCCATAATTTGATTGCTAACGAACACAATGGTGTCTCCACGGGAAGCCTCGTCCATGCATACTCAGCACACTCACCTCCATGTACCTATTGTGCCCCTCACGCCAGCTCGTCTACATGCGATAGAACCGGTCCATAAAACAGTGAAAAGCATCAGCCCACGCCATTGTATGTTTTTAAACAAGAGCGGATCCAAGCAGAAATATCTTCTGTTGGGAGAACTACATATTTTAATAGAAATTATTAACAACATAAGTACACCCATACGCATATAATACTGTTTTTCATTGTCATCCACATATCAGACCAATTTTTTTCCTCCTTAAATACCATCTTCTAATTTGTGTCCACTGACCCCTGGGTGACTGAGCCTGTGGGTGGTTAGAAATAAGTGTGATAGGAATGACACACTGGTTATACTGTGATTTCCACAGTTAAAATACTTCAGCCGTGACCTATGGGATGAATCTTTCACTTCTCTGAAGGTCCCTTCTCTCCTGGGGCTCATGGAGCTCCTTGAGAGGTATGCCCCTGCATTCACAAACTGCCCCAGTGTGCTTTTCTCACACCTGCTTTTTTGCACGGACATCCTTATTTTTGGGCTTCTGTGTGGCTTAATGTTAAAGCTACTTCACTGCCAAGTCCTGGTTTCCCTCCGAGTCCCCCAGGCTTGCCGCCCCTTCTGTACCTCCTAGTCCTTCTGCAGGTATCACCTCCCTCTACAGCCTCACACCTCCCTCTTGAAACTGCTGCAGAATCACCTCTGATCCCTCCTCCGCAGGGTGCTGCTCTCCACAGGTCACCGGCAAACACGGTGCGGCTCCAAGAACTCGGTGTTCGTTTCCATTAATCTGAAAGAATACAGATGTTCCTACTGTACTCATGGGCCGTAGATTTCATACCCTTAAATAGCTCAGACAGTAAAACCTAAAAGTTCGCATCACAAGGAAATACATTTTGGGAACTTCCTAGGGTGACTCTGTAACGAGATCACCGTGATGATCATTTCACAGTGTGCACAAATCTTGAGCCATTTGTTGTTCACCTGAAACGAATATAATGTTATATACCAATTATACCTCAATTTAAAAAAGACACATACAATAATTTTTCTCAAGTTTCGACCCTACAAGGGTGGTCGGGGCGGGACAAAACAAGGAACTGCCGTATACCATAAACAGGACTGTTTCTTCTGTTAGGCTCTCAGACTCCGGGTCTATAAGTAGATTATCAAGTCAGGAATTTCTTTTGGCCTGTACCCCTCACCCCCATACCCTTGGAGACCTACCACCAATACAGGCCCATGAGGCTGTTTTCCTGTGTCAGTTTCATCTGCTCACCTCCCTTGAATGCTCCCATTAAGGTTCTCCTTAATCCTGTATAAAACAGCAGACCCCGGCCTTCAAGAGGGAGGGTGCCAACTGTCATACTCAATGTCTGCTACAAGCATAATTATTTTTTAAATTTATAATTGTCATATACATGCACAGTTGCCATGACATTCTCTAAGAGATGGATTCTTTGATGGTGATGAGTAAACCAGAAACTGACTTGTCAAGTTTACCACCAGAGTATACAATGATTTTTCACATGAATTCTGCTGAGCACTGCGAGAGAAAAGGCATATGTTCCACGGAAAGAATGGTGATGGGGTGGGGGGGGGGGCTATTTTAGATGTTCAGCAGAGGCAGAGGAGGCCTCTTTGCAAAAGTATTGTTTTTTATTTTAATCAAGTCCCCTTTAGTCAGTGAAGAGTAAAGCAACAATTTTCCAGGTAAAGGAAATAATCTATAAATATCTGTGAATACAATAAAACCTTTGATTTACTTAAAGGATTGAAATAATAGACAAGTGGCTAAAGCCAAATGCATGAAAGGGCACAATGTTGGTTCAGGGCCACTAAAGACAAGAGTGTCAGTGATATAATAGGAAGAAAATAGAACATATTTTAACCCAGTTTACCTATGACTATTTTAACTAAGATTCTGTATTTTAAAAGAGTTTTATGTTCACAGCAAAATTGAGAGGATCAGAAGCGTCTGGGAGATTTCCCAGACGCTCCTGATCCTCTCCTCCTCATTCACAGCCTCACCCAATGTCAACACCCCCCACCAGAGTGGAGCATTTGTTAAAGTAGATGAACCTGCATCAACACATCATAGTCACCCGAAGTCCACAGTTTGCACGACAGTTCACTCTGGGAACTGCACATTCCATGGGTTTGGCCAAATGCACGACGGCCTGTATCCATCATTATTGTATATTCATCCTTCCTTCCCCCAGCCCTAAATCCCTGGCAATCACTGATATTTTTATTGCGTCCATAGCTTTGCTCTTTTCAGAATTCCATACACTTGGAATTATATAGTCTCTAACCTTTTCAGACTTACTTCTTTCACTGTGCATTTAAGGTTTCTCCATGTTTGCTTTTTCATTGCTTGATAATTTATTTCCTTTCTTCACATTGCAAGAAACTTTTTATTTATATTTTTTATTGAGTTTATTGGGATTACATTGATTAACAAAATTTTTAGTGCTGAGTAATATTTCACTGTCTGGATGTACCACAGTAGGCAGATCATCTTGTTTGCCTTCAGTTTCTGACAATTATGAAAACAACTGTTACATATATTGGATGCAGGATTTACTGTGGATATAAGTTTTTAACTACTTTAGATAAATACCAGGGATTGTGATTTGTTGGTCATATAGTAATAGTGTGATGAATTTACAGAAAACTAACAAAACATCCTTCGTAGTGGTTGTACCATTTTGCATTTTTAATAGTAATGGGTGAGACTTATTGTTGCTCCATATCCTTGTCAGCATTTGTAGTTATCAGTGTTCTGGGTTTTGGTCACTCTAATAGGTATGTCATGGTATCTCATTTCTGTTTTAATTTATATTTCCTTGATTTGATGCCATATGATATGAAGCATATTTTCATATGTTTATTTCCCTTTTATCTATCTTCTCTCATGAGATGTCTGTTAAGGTCTTTGGTCCATTTTAAAATTGGTTTGTTTGTTTATTGTTGAGTTTCAAGAGCTCTTTGTATATTTTGTATAAGTCTTATATTAGATGTTTTTTGCAAATATTTTTATATTTTTCTTCAAATCTGTGGCTCGTATTCTAATTCTCTTGACATTGTCTTTCTCAGACCAGAAAATATTTAATTTAATTTAATTAAGCCCAGATTATCAATTATTTCTTCATGAAATATCCCTTTGTTGTTATATCTAAAAGTCATTGCTTTTTTAATGGTTGTCTAGGTTTTCTCTCATGATACCTCCTAGGAGTTTTGGAGTTTCATGTTTTTGTTTAGCTCTGTGATCCATTTTGGATTATTTGTGTGTGTGTGTGTGTGTGTGTGTGTGTGTGTGTGTGTGTGTAAAGGGTATAAGATTTGCCTATAGATTCATATTTTTTGCATGTGAATGCCAATTGTTCTAACACCGTTTTTTGAAAAGACTGTCTTTGTTCTATTGTATTGCTTTTGCTTCTTTGTCCAAAAGCAGTTGACTGTAGTCGTTGGGTTTATTTCTGGGCTCTCTATCCTGTTCCATTAATCTACTTCTCCATTCTTTCAACAAATACCACACTGTCTTGATTACTGCAGCTTTCTAGTAAGTCTCGAAGTCAGACAGTGTCAGCTCCCCAACTGTGTTCTTTGCTTCAATGCTGCATTTGCTGTTCTGGGTCTTCTGCCTCTTTCCCTTAGAATTTTAAAATAATTTGTTGGAGTCAAATGTAGAACCATTGTATATTAAAACTAAAGAAAAGACTGCTCAGAAAAGAATTTGCAGTCGTTTTATATACTTAAGCTATATTTTAAAATGAATAAAGTCTGATTCCATATTTATATTTAGTCATTCTCAGTTTATTATTTCACATGTGACATTAAAATATGTGTTAATTGGACCCAATACATAACTGTAAACTACCTAAATAACAGGTTTATTTTATTATAGATAGGTCTCTAAAATGAGCGTGAATTCTTGGTGACAGTGATAGACACAATTTTGGCATTTAATTAGCATCTTATGTATAGAAATGACACAGATTGAAAATACAAGATGATGAAAATTTTAAGACCTCAGTAAGGGAATGCCTAAGAGAAATAATGAGTTAAATCACAAAAAGGAATATAAATAACTAATTAGATTATTTTTAAAATCTCCAACTCATTAGTAAAGAAAAGCAAATTAAACCATATTTTTTAAGTGTTGAAAAGATAATTCTGAAGACTGTTGGGTTGTATTTTCTTATCCTTTGAATTGTATTTTAAACCATCTTTAGATTGTAGGTTTATAATTTATGTCATGAACCATAAAAATATATTTCTAACCAGCTATCCAAGATAATAAGATATGTGCATAGATTTACACATATAGATTGGCATCGTTGGAGGTCCTTAAGGACTAGTTACCAACAGCAGGAGAATGTTTCAGAAGTTTGTAAAATAGTTTCAGAAGAAAAGTGAAACAGTGAGAGATTTGAGGCAATTCAAGAGTCTTTGAAAGAGTACTTTCAAAAATCAGGGAGTGTGGCTTGTACTTCTAGGGTCATGTTTTCAAACTGTAGAGTCCTTATGAATCACCTTGAGATCTTGTTAAAAGCAAATTCTGGTTCAATATGTCTGGGCGGAGCCTGAGATGCTGTGTCTCTAACAAGCTCCCAGGTGGTGCTGAGGCTGCTGTTTTTCACTACATTTGGTAGCAAGGTCCAGGGAACATTTAAAGGGGAGGGCTGTGAAACTCTCTCTTATGCTTACAAGCTATTTCTTTTCTTAATTGAAGAGTAATGAATGTGTCATTTTTGTTGGACAGGGAATAGGAGTCAGATGTTTTTACTGTTAAAATAATAAAACTATGGACATAGAGTTCATATACATTTATTGAACTTTTTCCAGGCATCCTCTTTGGTGCCCCATAGCTGTTGTGCCCACAGACATCCGTAAGTCAACAACTTTGGGGGCATTTGCGTTCATGAAGGAGATGAAATTTGCCACGTTTGTCTTAAATATTTTGAGTTCACTTTCATTTACATGGGAATCAGTAACTAAGGAAAAATAGTTTAGGAGAGAGTTTAAGGAAAGGGCAAGTATTTAAAATAATAAAGTGTAGTAGAGAAGCTATTATATAAGGGTTGCCAGGGGGTGGGAATTGGAGAATGGAGACATTACAGTGAGTGAATTGTTTTTTTTTTAAACAAGGCCATTTGACTGCAAAGAATGGACTGTAAAAGTTATATATGAAAATTAATGTTTGTCCATGTATAACACTAGTTCATGTCCTCCTATCAACTCGAAACATCAGCGCTGTGCTGACAATTTTCATCGTTGCGCAAGAGGCATTATTTTAGAATTTCAAAGAATACTGACGTTTGCTGAGGTTTTGTAAAAAAGAGGGAGAACCAATAGTAAAAAACCTTACTATTTAAGCTCATTGCTTTCAAGAAGGCCTCTTGAGAGCATTTATATTAACCATAAAATTCTATCCTTGGGCTCAAAGAAAATTATTGGTAATGAATCAAAATTTTATTCACAAATGAATAATTAGAGTCAATTACATTTCTAAACCAGTGGCCTAAGTATTAACAATTTTAATTTTAATTTCTATTACGGGTATATTTTTTATGTTTTTAAGATATCTTTCAGTCGATATTTATAATTTCTTTTTTTAGATGTAGTTAGCGAAGAAAAATAAAGTTAGTGTACCCTCACTGAAGCAACCATTACTAAAATTCTAATTTTAAAACCATTTTGTGTGAAAACTGTTACTAAAATTTACTTGATAGTGTTACGTTTACTCTTAATGTCACAAGAATTACCAGGCTGGCTCATCATGGTGCTGTGGGTTGTTTGTTACACACACGTTGTCCTCACAGACGACAAAGGATGTCCCACAGTCACAGTAACTGAATTCGGATACAGCAAATGCTGACAAAAGGAGCACCCGAGAATGCTGTGTGACTGAGGAACAAAACATCCACACAGACTCTTCAAAGGGCAATGCTCCCCCGCCAGGCCTCATGACCCCTCACGGAGGCGTTGCTGAAAGGAGGCTGAGGCTGCCAACTAACATTTACATTGACATTTCGATGTAGAATTAACCTCATATTATGAGACTATTTCTTCATTATCTGGCACTCAGCAATTAAGTAGCTTTTTTTCTTTTTCTAAGATTTTAGAGTACTTTATTACCATGAAGAAATCACTGTTCATTGCTTCTTGTGTTAAGTAGACATGAAGAATTATCAAGAGTAAAAGATTTATTTACATATCATAGCTAAAAGTGAACATTATAAAGAGAATTAGATCTTGCTGCTATTTAATATTATCTTTTGAGTAATAACTTGCTGGTTTGTGGAGTGTGCAGTTCATCTAAAGAGAGTTTTCACTGTGTCTTAAAGCCACGAGCCATAAAATGAAGATGCTTCCCCTCATATGTTCTATACTGACAACCGACGAGTATGCTTCTACTTAAAAGCAAACTAAGAGAACAGGGTTCTGCGGGTACCATTCATCAGGCATTTATAATATGAAGTGTCCTGAGTGGCCTAGTGTAAAGTTGAACCATTTGAGGAATAATTTCTTATTAGTTCTATCAATTCAGTAAATGTTTGATAAGATTCTGAACACATGATCATACATATATTTACATATATTGACCATCAGGTTTTAATGACTACTACTTCAAATGCAAACTATTGCATTAAATTAAGTGTTGTATTGCAGCCTTTTGACCCAGCAATACCACTGCTGGGATTATAACCTAAGAATCCTGAAACACCAATTAAAAAGAACCTATGATCCCCAGTGTTTATAGCAGCACAATTTACAATAGCCAAGTGCTAGAAGCAACCTAAGTGCCCATCAGTAAATGAGTGGATAAAACACTATGGTACATTTACATAATGGAACACTACATAGCAGAAAGAAAGAGCCCCTACTCTTTGCAACAGCATGGATGGAGCTGGAAAGCATTATGCTAAGTGACGTAAGCCAGGCAGTGAAAGACAAATACCATATGATCTCACCTATAAGTAGAACCTAATCAACCAGACTACCAAGCAAGCAAAATATAACCAGAGAAATTGAAATAAAGAACAAACTGCCCTGGCTGGTGTAGCTCAGTGGATTGAGCGCGGGCCTGTGAACCAAACGATCGCGGTTCGATTCCCAGTCAGGGCACATGCCTGGGTTGCAGGCCAGTTCCCAGCAAGGGACGCACGAGAGGCAACCATACATTGAAGTTTCTCTCCCTCTCTCTCTCTCCTTCCCTTCCTCTCTAAAGATAAATAAATAAAATGTTAAAAAATTTAAAATTAAAAAGAACAAACTGACAGTAACCAGAGAGGAGAGGGGAGAGAGATAATGGGGGAAATTAGGAGAGGGCCATCAAGGAACATCTATAAAGGACCCATGGGCAAAATCAAAGGGGGTAGGATTGAGGGTGGGAAGCAGGGATGGGTTGGGTGGTGGGGGGTGCAAGAGGGGGAGATCAAGACAACTGTACTTGAACAACAATAAAAGTAAATAAATGTTGGCCAATATTAGTACTATTTATGCAATGGATTTTAAGTGTATTTTTATCTGTAAACAGTATTCAATAACTATCTCTATATGTGTTGGAATTCTACTAAGCCAGGAAATTAATATGACCCAATTATTAGAGATTATTGAGACATTTTGTGATTCAAATATTTTTGTTGAATTTTCTAACTGTAAAAGTAAATAGAATCCTAGCATACCTCTCAATTTTTAACTTCTTTTCCTTTTCTCTTTGTTCTTACCTAATATATTTTGAAAATAAAAAACAAGCCCCAAAGAGACATGTGAGCATATATTTTTAGAAAGTTAATAGAGATTTCATAAGAGTTTTTGCCTTTGAAATATCTTGAAAAAATTATCATTTAAGTTTGTATGTAATTAAACTTTTTCTGTTCAATTCTCATTTGATTCTGCAGTTTTCTCTAGAAAGCTGTAGAACATTTAGATCAAGTGCCATGTTTTGCTACACATAGGACTATTTAAGTTGGCTTTAAATGGTATGTAAATTATATATTCACATATATACATAAACACATATACACAAATATATATTATATACATATGTATGCATATTACATAAACATACATACTTATGCACACATGCATAAATACATAAAATATGTGTTATATACATATATGATATATACATGAGTACATATATGTATATACATAGACACATACACACATATATATCTGTTAATAATTATACTTCTCTTGATCTCTATATAATTTCACTCAGTTACTAACTGTACAAAGATGTGGAAATGAGAGGTGTCCAATTGTTGCATCTTTTAGAAAAATACAATCAAGTTGGGGAGTCATGACACTTTAGTGTCATAAATGAACCAAAAATAAAAAGACACTTTGGAAAGGTAAGGAGGGAAAGACAGAGAGAAGAAATATTACATCTGTCTCAGCCAGTCATTGAAGTATTATTTATGGAGGAAGTGTCACTTGATCTTGATGGGGAAGGACCATACTTAGAAAAGGGAGCACAAAAGATCTTCCAGGTAGTGGTAAGTATCCTAATCACGATCTGGGATGGGACAGGCTCTCATGCTTTCTATGGTACTATGTCCCAGCCTGTGTGTCCTCTATTTCATCACAACTTTGCTTAACCCATCCAATCCTCTTTGATCAATAAATCAACAAACCTTTTTTGAAATCATATTTTGTGTTTAATTAGGGTTTATCATTATAAATTTTTCAGTCTCTGCAAAAGGCATACCCTGAGCTTTTAAATATTTTATGTGATTGGATTACTGCATCAACATGATACCAGATAGAAAGCTATGTCTGCTAGCACTTCTCAAGGACATTAAAGTATTTGAGCATATCACGGCCTTTGTAGCATGATCTTTTGCTTGTAAATGAGTCACGTTGTGTCTCTACCACACTGAACAGCAAACTTCCACCAGAAACAGATGGAAGAACGATCTTGTTCATTTGTGGCAACCTCAGGTTCATCCAGGAAAAACTGAAATTCCTTGAAAATTGACCTCAATATGCTGTTGACCAGATTTGATTCACCTCAGGCATTTGATTCTACTGAGAAAGTAATCAACACAAGCAGATGGCCCTCTCTGGGGTCACTTCCTAGGTGCTTAAAAATCTGTTGCTAAGACATATAACTATCAAATATTTTGATATCTCTATATGACAGCACTTCCCATCAATTAATGAGTCTAAAAATAAAGATGTGGTTCCCTTACTCCTCCACCCCAGACGGTTACCCCATTGGGCATGTTTTTGTATTATGAAATAGTTTTTTTTTTTTTTAAATTCCAACAAAATAAAAAGTATATTGTTCAAATGTGAGTTAAGATAATCAAACGCCCTTCTCTTCTGTGCCCAGCTGCTTTTCTGCATTACACCTTTTTCTTTTGCATGCTCAGACATTACATTTTAAAAAAAGCTAGCAAACCTTTTTCTTACTTTTCCATTCAGTGCCATAGTTTTGTGCTATGTTAAGTGATGATGTGTTACCATCCTTTTATTTAAATACGGTAGTACTGCCACACTCGTAGTGAGGGACATGGTATGGGTTGCATTTTTAATTTTCAGTCACTAATCCACTCAGATCCTTTCTATTATTGTCATGATCGTGAACAGAATTTTATGAGACAGATGCCTGGACCAAGTGGCAAAATTGAACAGGGTCCATTTATATGAAAGAATTTATGAAGTCCAATTTGTACCAAGTAGATAACTTTGTAGATGGCATAATATGTCAAATGGGCAATTAATTATTTTACGAAGATTTTTAATGGGGATTGTTTCTCTGCGAAGGCTATGTGACATAGAATTGTCTCTAAGTAAGACAAAGGAATTAGCTTCGTATATTGTTATTAACATTTTTACAGTTAAGAAGAAACACTTTCAGGCATATAAATGAATCAATGTGGATGCAACTGAAGTTATTTGTTCATATTCTGCCAATAATTAGAGTAAACATACAAAAATAAATTTAGAAAGAGTTAATTTGAATGCAGTTATTTTTAAATAACTGCGTTCATATTTTATTGTCATAATATGTATTCTTTATTTCAGCCATCATTTATTAATTACCTATAAGGGCCAGCATTAGTCCATATGGTGCCTTTGTTCAAGCTAGAAATGGCACAACTCCTGGAGGTTCTGGTCCTATACCAGGGATCAGTGCTAGTATACAGTCCTGGAGTTAAACCATCTTGGACTGGATTCATGGGGAGGATTCAATACAGGCAGATATATGTAAAGGCAAAAAAAAAGAATGGATAATCCATGGAGGAACATCCCTGAATTCCTGAAAAAAGGACGTTTCTGGAATGATCTGGAAAATGAGCCTGTCTCATAAAGGTGAGTGTTCCTTTCCATTTCATAGAGGGAACAAAGAAAGAGAAGGTGATTGTAAGCCATGGTAGGTGGTAAAGATTCATTGGTGAGACATTGAGAGAACTCTGATAACAGAGATGACAAAATTGAGGGACCAAGGGGTGAGACTCTTTGCCCACAGGGACATGAATATTACCTATGGAATCAGCAGAAATGGGAGTAGCAGGAGGGCTGCAAGTCTTCACAAGATGCCAGAAGCCTCCGGGGTGTGAGTAAAAGGAAGGTCGAAGAAATAGTGAAAAAAGAGGAAGTTTTTTATTTACTTGTTTACTTGTTCATTCATATTGTAAAATAAAGGTGTGTCTGTTTCTGTGTTCCAAGAATGTCACTGAGAAACTTCCAAACATGAGTATTTACTGGGTGGAATGGAAAACAGAAAAAAGAGGAAAATAGCTACAAAGGAAAAAGGAAAGGTCAAGTTTCTAATGAGGTCAGGGGGGTAAGTTTAAAAAGATCTTGTGGCTGTAAACACTTTTGCAGATAACCGTTCTCATTTTGAGAATACTTCCTGGCTCTTTCTCTTTCATTTAAGATGTTAAAAGGCAGTGGTTAATAAGTAACCAAATAGATTGGCTTTTCATACTTCTGACAATCCTTCATAAAGAATTAGTAAATATTAAGATGTCAAGAATAAATTAGTAGCTATGTTGAATAATTAAGCATGACTTTTAATTCTGCTGGCACTAGATAAAATTCTATATCTGAAAACACATTAAAGATAATCAATGTTGAATACAATATTCTGTGCAATAGTGCTGTGAGTGACCATGAAGGATAAAGTGGCTGAGCCATTTAGCAGACATGTCTGGTAATCAGCACAGAGCCACAGAAATCATTTCCTGTGGGAATGTTCTGATGAAAATTTTATGTTGGTTTCCAGCCCTGCCCTAGTGAGCTATCTGCACAAGGTCTGACTTTACTAGTGTTGTGCTATTATAGAAATTGCAGGATTATTTAGTTAGATCTATGCAAATTAATGTGAAACATTATATAAATTTTGAGAAATACCTTAAACACCTTTTTTAAGAAATTACTCCTTCCTCTATAGTTTTAAATGAAATTAAACTGGTTAAAATTTACTAGATTTTTACATTTTGGCTGCCTCACTTTGGAAATGAGTAACAGCTACAGTTTACTTATTTTATCTTGGGGTTCTTCTCATTATCCTTATGATAAAACATTTAAACATAGAACACAGTTAATCAATGATAGTCTTCATTTTACTGTGTATATACTAGGTAAATAAAAGTAATCTATATTACAGGAGGTTCTAATAAAACAAGCAAGTGGTATGTAATAAGCCTAAAATGCAATTCCTGTTCTTAAAAATGGTTTTCTTCAAAGTAAACAAAAGTTATTTGTTTCACTGCAGTTCTTAACAATTTACCTGACATATTAGTTGTTTATAAATTTATAAGAAATATAGACATTTATTTATCATATGCACATTATATAAAAGAAGGAAATTTTTGTACATTAAACTTTGGAAATCAATCAGGCAGAATCTTCCAGGTGAACATACATCTGTTGAGAGCCATCTGCAGCTATAAATTCAGAAATGTAAGTCTCAATGGAAATTGTTCATTTTCAGAAACTCCCCAGATCTTTGATTTGGGGGCAACAACACACACACATACATACATACCTATAAAGTATGTTGGGGAGAACATGAAGTAATTTTATCTTTCAATTACTAAAATCACATATGTATAACTGGTCTATTAATATTAATTATTAGAGAAAATTTTATTCATTGAAATTACTTTGAGGATTTAACATGACTCATTTCAGAGTAAGAAACTTCAAGAAATGGAATTTTTGGCAGGATTTACTAATGATGGAGGATACACAGGGAATTCTGGAGCATAAAACAAGATGATAAAACTATGACCAAAGAATAACTTTCAAAATGTGAGAAAGTGACTATTCTCTAGGAGTACAAAGCTATTTTCAATAACCTCAATTGCTTTTGAATTTATATCTCAAACAAAAAACAGATTACCTGGAGCCATGAGATGCAATGAAGGGTAAAAACGAATT
This sequence comes from Anoura caudifer, assembly GCA_004027475.1. Lineage (NCBI taxonomy): Eukaryota > Metazoa > Chordata > Mammalia > Chiroptera > Phyllostomidae > Anoura > Anoura caudifer. Next base: position 63,328 of record PVKU01006457.1, read on the forward strand.
GAGTAATCTACCCATTTAATTTTTCCTATTTCTAATGTCACCTTTTATACAATTTAACCAAATTATTCTAAAACTAACTCTCAATTAAAATGCTAAATGGATAATATTTAAAATAAGTAAATAGTAATTAGTTCAAATTTTCATCATTGTAATGTATTTTATGGATTTCAGAAAGTGTTAATAATCCAGAAAGTAAAAACATTTGACTTCTTAAGACTTCTGAAATTGAAAACTATAGTTTTTAAAGAAAATTTTTAATATATTTCATTAGTTACCTTTAAAATATATTATTCAAAGCTTCAACCAAATATAGATATGGATAATTACTTTGCTATTATTATAATAATTCTTTATTTGATCCTCATTACTCTGTAAAATAGATTGAGTTAAGTATTTCTATTTTCAGTTACATGTCCCAAAAATTAAACTCTGTTGAAGTACTTGGCAAAATTGCTGAGGATATTTATAGATTTCCAAGTGGCTAATTTTTCTTCTTCTTGTAATTACTATGTACATGTTCTGTAAACTGCAAAGTGTTATGCAAATATTAGCTACTATTCTAGTTAGGCTCTTTAAAAGGCATCTTCCAAGAAAAAATGAAAATATATATGCTCATATCTATAGTCAGCAAGGCATGTGTTTTGTTCCGTATCCCTGTATTTAAGGAGCTTGTGGACATTCACATGCTCACTGTAGTCACCAATGCAGAGAATATAACTCTTGCTGCCAAGTAGAGTTTCAAGAGAATTAAGGAAAATCTGGACTGTTTGTCAGAGTTTTTCAAAACATAGTTCCAAGCATCCTAGATTTTCAAGGTAGAATAGTTGGTGTTCTAACTTTTTTATGGTGATCTCTTGTGTCATCTTTATTTTATACTCCATTTGCATTGGATTTGAGGGGTCACAGTGTATTTTCTATATGTGCTTGGAATTTATCCCCCTAGCAACCAATTTTGATATTGTGAGATGAAGAATATAAGGCCAATTAATAGCTCCTACAACTTTATACAAGCACAACTGAAGCTCAGAGAGGTAGAAAGTTGTCTAGCATTATATAGTTCATAGGAAGTAGAATGGAAGCAGAAGAAAGTTTGTTGCTGTTGTTGTGGTTGTTGTTGTAATTATAACTTTTTTTCTTTCCCACTACAGCATAGCTATTCTTAAAAGACTTCCCAATGACTTTGGAAAAGGAAAACCTCTTGGTAGTTTAAAGAATGAAGAATGACCCTCATGACAAATTTAAAATGCAAATATATTTTCTTTACAAACATAATTTAAGTATAGAATTGCTGCTTTATTTTACTCTTTTATAATAAATATGTTAATATTATGAATTGAAATTGGAACTCTGTTGGCTGGATGTATCCCAAGGTAATTAGTTATGACATTCGTATCTAAAATGAAAAGTTTAAATATCCAGGGCATAAAATAATACACAGGGACTGAAACATCATGTTTTTAACAGTATGAATATTTCTGAATGCCTTCAGGAAATAATCATCAAGTTAAGAAAAACAGTGTCAGTGCAGATTTATTCCACTGTTTTTCTGATTGCTCATGAACACATGCTGCTGCTTAACACCATCTATGTGTCAGAGTCTAGGAAGAAACTGCCACACCTACAGGTGGGCTAGTAGGTCCCAAGCACAATGCAGAGCTTCAGAAAAGTGGAAATAAAGAAAAATGTAACATAGGCACAAATAAAACCCCACTGCATGCAAACAGCAATAAATCATATTAAAATTAATAAATGAACTAGAGTTGAGTACACAAAATTAAATAAATAGTCTCATGCCATGATAGAAGATCCAAAATACAATTTCTGTGTAAACACAAATATGCACTTCACTGGCTTCATCATGAGAGGAGAAGATTGTGATAAAAGGTGAAACTTAATTTTATAATATGAGACATTATTAAATAATATCATTTAATCAAATAAGTATAGCAACTGAAAACTGCTAACTAAAACAATGAGAATGAACAAAAAGCCCGGGTGAGATCATTTAACCTGAGCCAAGGAGGCACATCACCTTGGGGTAATGAAATCTTTACCAGTATTCCCACTTTCCTACAAAACAACTATGGACCTTGATCTTCCTTAATCTGTGAGGATTTACAAACCGATTATTTGTTTACTCTCTATATCTCCAAGATTGTAAATAATTTCAGTCTGGATTTTTACACAATCTGCATCAAAATATATGTTTTTATATTCTAATACAAATAAGATGAATTACCTCAATTTATATTTATGCTTCTGTTACAGTTTTTTACAGTTATGAATGTATTACATTGGTTTTCATTCTTACTTCACCAGTATTTGAGGAAATGGCATACCATTGAAAAAAACAGTATTGATTGATGTAGGGATCAGCACTCCTGGGTTCCAGATGGGGATCTAACCAATAAATAGTGTGTGTCCCAAGGAAGGAAAGTTCATCTCATAGAGCTTTAGTTTTTTTGGCTCTAAAATTAACTTTCAAAGGATCATATTTATTCTCAATTCTGGCTGTATATTACCTGACCATAAGTTATTTGAGAAGCTTAAAATAAAAACAAAAAACTCCCCATGCCTGTCACACTCCAGATATACGAAATCAGAATTTGAAAGAAATGCAGTGGTATTGTTTTAAAAAAAGGAAAAGGAAGAAGAAGGAGGAGGAGGAGAAAGAGAAGAAGAAAAGGTAGAAGAGGAAGAGAGAAGGAGAAGAAGAAGGAAATTAAAATATTAGGTGATTTGCTGTGCAGACTTGCTTAAAAACCACCACTTTTAGAGACAGGCTCATTAGTTTTGATGGTTCTGAGAGTGACTACACCAAGCCCATAAGACTTCTGAGTGCCCACAAGCACAAGAACACTTTAGAAGATGGTATAACTATTCCCAAGAACATTGTATCATGAATAGCACATCTCAGCCAAAAAGAAGTCTTGTTAAAACAATTTTTTTTAAGATTTGGTCTTTACCTGCTTAGAACAAAAGGATAATTTTAATGAGTCACTGTGAACTACATGTAAAATATAAAAGATTTAATTCAGTGATAAAAGTATTAACAAATAGGAAATAACAGTCTATTTATAATATTATATTGCCTTTAAATGGAGCAGAGATTATACATTTAAGTGAATTTTTCTAATTTTTGGCATGACATATTATATGAAAGAAATAAGAAATATTCTTGAAGCCAAATCCAATGATTCTGTATTTTATTGGTGCTTTCCCAGTAAATATCACATTCTACTTTCTGAAATATATATTTTTCACATTTGGTGAGAAATCTATAAGCCATCAACTGGAAATTATCTGCAATGTATGAGCCGATCCTAATTAGTTTTAAGCTTCTGTGGCTTATTTTTAATTTGGTGAAATCCACAAAAGACCCCAGGTACCATTTGAAGACATATTAAAAGGCCCTAGTTTGAAATACCATGACGATCTTGCTATAAAATTTCTTTAAATCATGCAGCTGTTCCCTTAATACATTGACTGACGTAAGGAGCCTTGGGTCTGTCTACCTATGGAGAGGTGATATGAACAATGATACAGTCATGACGATGCTGATAATGGTAATGGTGATGGTCAAAGATGATGAAGATGACTCATGTTTTCACATTGACCATAGAGGCCCTATCACAGAGCAAAAACATAAGAGAGGGGACACATCATCGGATACAGCAATAGGAAACTTAGCTGTGCTCTATACTTATCTTCCCTTTCTATTATGTGTAACTATTTTGGATATTTTTTTAAGTATGTAAAAAACTGTCTTTGTAGATCATAACATGGTTGTATGTTTCATGCTAACATACTAGAAAGCGAAAACTTTGTTTTAAAATAATTCTTTAGGGCCCTGGCTGGTATAGCTCGGTGGATTGAGCGCGGGCCTGTGAACCAAGGGATCGTGGTTCGATTCCCAGTCAGGGCACATGCCTGGGTTGCGGGCTGGTTCCTGGTGGAGGCCGCACGAGAGGCAACCATACATTGATGTTTCTCTCTCTCTCTCCCTCTCAAATAAAGAATAAATAAACAAAATAAAATAATTCTTTGGGGATAACAATTTGGCATACAGAATTTCATGTATAAACTTTAGGTATTTGTGAAAATTCTATTCCATTGGAAACCACTTTCTGTATGTGATGCAGAGGCCATGATGAAAAGAACACTGAATGTACACGTGATGCGTGAAGGCACTGAGAGCAGCCTGCGTGTCTGGAGCACAGTAAACAAGGCACTAGTTTGGATGGGTGGGCAGATTGGGAAGATCTTGTGTTTGGATTTTATTTCAAGTACAAGTCAATTGAAGGCTTTTAGGCAGGGAGGTAACATGTTTTTTTTTTTCCTTTAAAAATCACTCCAGCTGACATATAAAAATGGATAGAAAGTTTTTAGGGATGACCATTGAAAGACTAGTGGAGAGGCTCTTCAGTTATACACTGAGAGGTTATGGGAGCTTGACCTCTGATTGCAGCAGTGGAGACAGCCAAAAGGGGACAGATTCAAGACCTATCTGGAATTAGAATAATCTGAAGTTACTCTGAGGTTTTTGTGAAGAAACTTTAAGGTGAGAAAAAGAGAATAAATATTTAAACCAATTTTCTTGGTTGAACAATTTATGAATTGCTGTCATGTCATGAAATGGGCCAGTCTTAGTGAAGTACAGACTGTTTATTTTTGGTTGACATTTTAGGTAGTGGAAATCCTTGCTATGCATTGCATGCTTCTGGCTTCAATGGGCACTGGGTGCTTTGTCTTCCCTTCACTTTCCAAAAGTAATTGATATCAAAACACAGAACAGCATTTATCTTATGTATCCACTGCAGAAAATGGGGAAATGACTTTATTGGTAGGATGGTCTTGCCCATTTAATAAATAGTGAAAGAAAGAAAGGAGTAACATTACACAAAGCATTACTATTTCATATTTTATTTGAAAGAGTTCACATAGATATATTTCATAACTGTAAGGCAACTGAGTTTTCTAACCATCATAAGTCTACAATACTTGCAGTGATGAGGGCTCATTCTAAGGCATGAGAGTTCTTGCACTTGAGGACACATATCTCAAAAAAGATATACAATAGTTAAGCAACATTCAATGCAGAAAAATACACCCTGAGAGAGTGCAAACTGTCATTGATTTTCAAAGAATAGAAAAACATCACAATTTAGACAAACTAAATGCTTAAATAGAGGTATTAGCATTTGAAGAAGTGTGTAAGGTATTTGCTTGATTATCAGATGGGGATAAGGAAAGGAACAGTAAAAGGAACAGAATGAATGATAACTTAAAATTTCAAAAGTGAAGGTTATGCCCTGGCTGGTGTGGCATAGTTGGTTGGGCATTGTTCCGTGCACGCAGAGGTCCCGTTTCATTTTGATTCCCAGTCAGGGCACATGCCTGGGGTGGGGACCCCATGCTCTGTGCTCTGCTACCACTCTGGGTGCTTGCAGCAGGCAACCAGTCAATGTTCTACGTTTCTCACATCATTGCTTACCTCCTTCTTTTTCTCCCTCTCTTCCCCTCTCTCTAAAATAAAATTAATAAAAATATTTAAAAAGTGAATGTTTTGTTTAGGTTATATGCCTTCCATTTTGGCTGTACCATGGGGTGATTTTAGGGATGAAGTTTGAGTCCATGTGTAGAACACACTACCATAATGCTAAGAATTGTGGGCCTATGCTAAATGCAATAATTACTCATTAAAGGTTTTGTAGCACTCAAGACATTTTTGAAATATTTCTTTTCAGTGGTTATAGATTGGAAATGGGCATTTCCTTGTCTTCTATCTCTTGCATGTATTTTCTATTTCCCAATTTTCTATTGTTCTAACCGTAGTGTTGTAATACATCATCTTTTTTTACTTCAGTGCTCTTTCTCTTGTTTCACTTTGCTTCTCTGTTTCTCTCAGACATACGGTATAGGATAAAAATTATGTGTTAGATAAAACTCAATATAGTTGAATAATTACAGATGATATAGAAATCAATATGACTAAATGATGGATTCACTTTTGCTTTCAAGTAACAGCTAGGAAACTAAAGGAATTAATATAGCATGCAGCAAACTAGAAAGGTTATATAAAGTATATGCAGTATATTTTTTGGACAAATCAAATTAAAATTAATATTTATAGCTAATTGACTTGATAGATGGATTATTTGAAAAAAATAAGAACTTAAATAGTATAAAACGAGCAAATAAAATAATGCAGTCATTTTTGTTATTGGAAAATTTAGTTGAATCTTTTCTTCTTTTTACTGTCTGCTACTGACTTAATAATCTCCATAGAGCTTATTGATCATTAATTTTCTATGCATGTTTCATTAGACCTTCCTGGTGAATTGTTGATGTGATATTTCCTAGGTGAAATTTTAAATGCTATCATTTAACAGCTTCTAGAATCCACTTATTGTTAAGACTCCCCAAGTTGGAATTCAATTTCTATTTCCTCCCTATTGTTTGGTAGTAATTCCTAGGGCAAAAAGAAGCAAGTAGTCAGGCTATAGAGAGATAATAAATACTGAGACTCAAAATACATATGTGGGATGAGAAATTTGCTTTTCTCTAATAGGGAATTAAATTTATTTATATTGCTTTAGTAATTATTAAACAAACATACTACTTTGAATAAAAATGTCATAACAATTCAGAGGCTGAAGTGTGTAGTAGCAGAAATAAAGTAATTGATTAATGATAAATGACAGAAATTCATGTTGGAACACTTCTAGAATTTTTCTTAGGAAATGGATTGATACTCCCCTTAGGTAGAAGAAATTATTTGTGTTACATTACTAACTCATTTATAAGGAATATTATAAGAATTTGTCAAGTGTTTTACATATTTTAGTCCCCCACATGGACAGCTGTTCTGTGTCTCTGCTTGCACACAGGCAGCTTATTATTTAAACACATGAGAATATTTTTTAGTTGAATGACACATTTGCTTACTATCTACTTAGTTTATCTACTAGTTCCATTAAGTATAGAAAGAATAAAAACAGATGTAATTTTATATTCTCAACTAGACATTCATATTCTTATATTTACATAATACCCAAAAATAATAGTAAAACACACACACATACATACATCGTGTGTGGGGGCTGTAGCTGTAGCTAAGTAGGCTGCCATCCAATCATGAAGAAATTGTTTCTGTTTCATCAAATGACTCATAATTCATTTGAGAGACCTTCAGAGTGCCCTTTGAAATCATCATGAGTATGTCATTAAGTTATATAAATTACTACATTAGTGCTAAAAAGAACTCAATGCTGAGTTTTTAAAAATTGATTTTAATTGAAGTATTAGCTGTTGTAATAGGAAGTGAATAGACTTTGGAGCAAAATGCTTAACCTGGCATTGTGACTTACTAGCTTTGTAGTATTTGGCTCTGAGCTTTAGTTTCCTCATCTCTTAATGAGAAAAGTAAGACTTAACAATGATTGCTCTAAGGATTAAAGACAATAGTTCTCTGAAGTGTGCCTGACAAATGCATCATAGGCATTAAATAGGTGCTTGCTATTTGAGTTGTTTTCTTTAGATGTATCCAGGGAATCACTGTATCACATAGACTCAAAATTTAAGGACTCAGCTTTAATTCATATACAAAGGACTGATCAATATTCATGGAAGAGAGCATTTAAATAGTTCCAAATGGCAAAATACTGGAAATGATAAACAGGGATGATTGCATTGATAGAATGTTCCACCCCTTTAGAGAATATCTATTCAATAGACTAAATCAACCAGTTTTATGGTGAGAAAGTGAGGAAAAGCAAGTCCCACAAAACTATGATATCTGTTGATATGTATAAATATATTTTGAAATATTATTTTATTTACATACCAATTGTATTATGATAAGCTACAAATTTGTATATTACATGTTTACAAAAGTGTATCCATCATTACTTTATAAAAGCAATTATATCATGAGGCTTTTTCTCATTCTTTTAATACGACATGTTTTGTAAGTATATTAAATAGGACTACATGAGATTCAAAGAAAATATGTCCAAGATCTTTGGAAAGTTGGTATCTGGCTTCCTAAGTGTTCACACTAAAAGATTGGTCCTTTTTATTTATTTATTTTTTTGATAAATGGCAATCTGATTTGCTGTAAAACCTAGTCTTTTCAATCTAATATTAATTTAATAGATATTTGTTTTAGTTTGTTTTATAACACCCAAAATGTCTGTATCAGGATATTCTAAAAATTATTTTTATTCAATCAATAAATATTTATCAAACAAAACTAGGCTAAGTTTAGAAAATCCCCAACTTGTTTTTCTATTTTATCTTCTTTTTCCTTTCAAACTTTACAAGACAGCAGAAGGTACAAAAAATAATGAATAATATTACAGTCCCACCATACCCCTGTCTGTTTCAGAACCATTCATTCCTAAGGCATTATCTGTGGACGTAGAGATGTCCCTAGGGAAATGCTGAGAGGAAACAGAGTGAATTTAGCTGCTAGAGTCTATCAGTGAGGATGCTTTTTGACATGAGTAACTCAAATTGCTTTAATGTAATTTATTACTTACATAGTTGGAGTCCAAATGAAAAATGGGCTTCGGGATTACTGGATACACTGGTTCAACAATGTAAGCAAAGCTTATTTTCATCCTCTTGCTCTGGATCAATAGCATCTATCCACTTCATTCTGCCTCATTAACATGAGGTGACTTCCAGGAGCCATCAGGGCTGCGTGAGCCCTTGAGGAAACCCCATGGCAGCGTGCAACTGCCTGGACTCCGAACAGTAATGAGTAAATCTCCGTTCAAAGGCAATGCTCCGTGAGTCTCTCATGGTTTTGCACATTTTCTGAGAAAGAGGCATTAACCGTTAATCTGTTGCTGTTGAAGATTATTTTTTAATGCTGTTTGTACAGTGTACAACTTTGGGGGATAGAGACTGTGTCTTTCTGAGCAGAGGGGTGATTTGTCTACTGACCAGGATAACAAATATAATATTTCCACCAGGGCAAAGACAGTGGCAAGATTGTTGGTGGCCCCTTTCTAGATTATGGATTTCCTAAAATCAGCATGTCTTAGCTGGACACAGACCCACTGTGTGTGTGACCGTAACCTGAGCCCAGCTCCACATCTCCCCCATGGGTTTTAGTGTGCAAGAGGAACAGATATGAACATGAATGCTATCTGCTGTGTCATGAGTAAAAAATTTCTGCCCAGACTGGTGAGCTCAGTGGGTTGATTGTCATCCTGCAAACCAAAAGATTGCTAGTTTGATTCCAGGTCATGGGCAGCTGGGGGCACACAAGAAGCAACCTGACCAATGTTCCTCTCCCTTTCTCCCTCCCCTCTCTTTAAAAATAGATAAATAAAAAAATTTGAATGAATGAATAAATAAATACATTATTTTGCCTTTGACCCACACATGTGTTTTGGCAGTACCAAAAAAAAAAAAAAAACTGTGGCAGGTTAACTTTTAAATTGCAAGTAGAATAAAATCTCAGACTTTCCCAGTTCTTTTCAGATTCTGAAAACATTTCTAGCAAACTTTTTTACCAAGGAAATTAGACAAAATTGGGTTGCATGTTGTTCCCAAACCAATTGCCACAATAAGAGTGAACTGCAATTGGAAACAGCAGCCCATGCCTTGAGCTGAAGCCAATTCTCAAACTGTAGATAGACGTTCTGTTATTCAATAGATTGAAGAATGGGTTAGAATTTGAAGACTCAAACAAAATGTTAAGCTAGAGTTTCACACCCAAATAATGATGGCATTAAGAAAGTTTTTGTTTAAGAAAGACATGGGGGTTAAGGCTTTTTTTTACTATGACAGGAATTTGGCTCGCAAGACAAGCCCCCATAACAATGCTATTCTGTGTGCTCTAAGCCAGTTAATAAGATGTATTTTAAGGAAATATGCTGATTATTATACCCTAATGCTCAATTCTGTTATACAATCAGCTGCCCCATGGTATTTTCCTGAACCTCATCAACAGTCTGAAATATCTTCCCTTTCTGAGATGATTTTAGTTTAGGGAAAAGCCAGAAGTTGAAGGGCTCGAAATCTGGGCTGTATTGAGGTTGAGTCACCTGGGTGATTTGATGTTTCACCAAAAAGCTCTGCATGAGACTTGATGCATGAGCGGGCATGTTGTCCTGACGTAGCTGCCATTCACCAGTTGCCCGTAGCTGTGACCATTTTCATCATATTGCATCTCTCAAACAATGAAGAACATTGAGGTAGTGCTCCTTATTAATCGTTTGGCCTGGAAGGGCGTACTCATGATGGACACCTTTCCAATCAAAAACCACAGTTCACATAGTCTTGATCTTGCTGTGACTTTGCTGTGCCTTCTTTGGGCTTGGAGAACTAGGCAACTTCCATTGGGATGACTGCGCCTTCATTTCCGGATCGTAGCCATAGACCCACAATTCATCTCTGGTTATGACTTTCTTGATAAAGTCTGGTTCATTGGTAGCGGTTTGGATCAATTAGCAACTGCAACACAATGTTTCTTCTGCTTTGGTAGCAGAAGCCGTGGAATGAATTTTGTCATGACATGTTTCAAACCAAGATCCTGCATCAAAATTGTAGACACAGTAGTTTTTGGAACCCCCAGATCAGCTTCTAATTCTCACACTGTCAGTCACCAATATTTGTTGATTGCAGCCTGCACACATTCAACATTCTCAGGTGTTCTGCTTGTTGCAGGCCTTCCAGAACATGGATTACTGTCAACAGATTCTCAATCACCTTTGAAGCATTTGCCCCACACTGTTATTTGCACTGCACCCATTGGATAGTCCCCGAAAGCCTTCTTAATCACCTGAATAGTTTCCATGGAGGAATGTTCAAGCTTAATGCAGAATTTGATGCAGATTCGTTGCTCTACTCATTCAAGCATTTGGAATGCAATGGCCTCACAGTACACATGCTCACTTAAGGGTGTTTACAACCCCCACTGACTAGTACTGGAAGTCAACGTTGTTCACGCATGCACATTCCAGTGCACTCTCCTTGGCTGACAGGTTACATCAGTGTCATGCAAAATGTTCTCATTATATTAATGATGGCTGGATTTTTTCTGGACGAACCTCTTTTTTATGTCATGCTAAGGATGGAAAACAATCCAATGTAAACATAAGATTTCAGGTTATTTCAGGGTAAATGTTTAATTGCTGGAAAGGAAGTTTTGGAGTGTCTATTGTTTAATCTGTATAAAAGAATATGTATTTCAAAATTACATTGAAACTTCAGCTCCCGGATTCACCTAGTCTGTTTCCAGTGAAGTACTATTGCTTGAAATGTGCTTCTTTTGCAAATACTAAATATTTTCTTGTCCAACTTCTCTTTCAAGAAAAGTAATTAGAATGACTGAAGTTCATTTACATTGATACAGATTTTTTATACATATAGCCATATTTGAAAAGAGATAAATTCCTGATTTAAGAAGATTTTGTACAGTCATCTCCTAGGAAATTCTGTTTTTGACCAGAGTTGCTATCAAAAGCATGCGGTGTCTGTTCCCCTTAACCTTTACAGTGACAATTTCAAGTGGGGGAAAAAAAAAAAAAAAAACCTTTATCTGTCTAGTTCAGGCACAGTTTAAGGACCAAAAGTTCATTTTGGCCACATTTGCTAAGGATAATGGATATCACTGATAGCCTCTGACAATTATGTGACATTAATATGAATGATGAATCACTAAATACTTTTAGGGAATTTATTTACTGTGGATAAAAAATCTCAATTTTAAGTGTTAGAGAGTGTTTATCCAGTTTTGCTTACTTACACTGGTGGAGTTTTTCCTATTAAGCTCATATTTTTATTGTCACCAAGATAAGCTACTTCAAGAACTTCTCCTTCACCGCTGCTCTTTAGAACACGTCGATTCACCATCTGCAGTCAGGATAGAGATGGGCCAGTTCACCCATCAGAACTTAAAGCTTTTTTTTTCTGCATGATCAGTGAAATAAGTGCCAGGTTCTGAGACTGAATTCATAGTGATACCACTTCAATCATTGAGCATTCATTAGGGAAGTAATATTTGCAAGTGCCTATGAGTCAGGAATTGCAGCTAAATCATAAATCATTTCATGATTTCTAAGAGAAGAAAAAAAGTAAGTTCCCTAATGCTTTCCAAAATAAAATAAGAAAACGAAAATATTTAGCAAAGTATAGAGTCATTATATTTGTCCATCCTGCACAGAAATTTCTACCTTAAAAAGCATGCAGCATCATATTGGATCATTTATTTGTTCAGTGAATGTGTGTTGAGCAACCACCAGCCCATGAGCACTGTCCTCAGCAATGGGGATACAATGCACAACAAGAATAAGACCCTCTTGGAGCTTCATGGGAAATGAAGAGGAAGACATCAAACACTATTTGCACTAAATAGTGTGTGTGTGTGTGTGTGTGTGTGTGTGTGTGTGTTTGTGTGTGTGTGTAATCAGAAGGCAAATTACAGGGTGTGTGATAAGACAATATCCATGGAACTCTAATTTATGTTGGAAAATCTACGAAGTCCTCTCTGAGAAAATAATAGCTGAACAGATACTGCAGAGATAAACAGAATTCACATGGGTGGAAGAGGGAGAACAGAGCCTTCTCAGCAGAGGTGAGAGAGCAGCAGGCAGGAGCTGTGGTGAAGGAGCCTTCTCAGCAGAGGTGAGAGAGCAGCAGGCAGGAGCTGTGGTGAAGGAGCACGTGTTTGCAACCTGGAGGTCCTTTTGAGGAAATGAAAGAAAGCAATGTCTTTGGAGTGTAATGAGCAGCACAAGACAGGACAGGAGTTTAGAGAATTAGAAAGTCCTATGCTTTTGAAAAGCAAATTTTAAACTTCATAGAGCTATCCTTAAATGTCAGTGAAAGTTTGACGTATGCACAGATTTGAGTTGTTGGTATTAGTACAAAGCCACATCAAAGTCTTCTTGCTAGCCATGTTTTCAGGATAGCTGAAATTTTCCTAATTTCAATGTACTTTATAATTTTACCTATTTTGGAAAAAATGTAATGTGAAAGAGTAATATGACCTTATATGGATATAATAGATAGGGGAGGCAATGAAGCACAATGGAAACACTCCTGAGCTAATTTAAGCCATAGATAAACAAATAATTTATTAAAGTCTCTATTATGCAGTTCTATTAAAATCTAATGAATGGTAAGGATCAATTGTGCCGCAGAATGCATAAGTAGAGAGCGTACAGACCCCATGGAAAACCAGAAAGCATTGTGTATCTAGGAGGCCATTTGTTTATATTTTATTAAACCTGCGTTAGATTCTCAAAATCCCTAGTTCCTTCTATTTTGTCATGGTTTCTAGCCCTGTAACAAATAGAGGAGTTTCAGATCAGTGAAGTCTTCCTATTTTTAGAAATAACTGATGATTTTAAGCAGAGATAGGGTTACCTTCATTGTTCAAGGAGATTAAAGGGCAAAATGTTTAAAGGAATACAGGCTGAAAGCTTTGCAGACTAATTTATTATTTTTAAATGGTTTCATTAGTCACAGACATGAGCATATTATTTACACTTGAATAAACTTGCCCTCTTAAAATCGAGAAGGGAATTAAATTCAAAAGGCTTTTATATAAAACAAAAATTTCCTTTTAACATAGTTATTTTTAACTATCAAAAGATTATGTGCAGTTTGTCTGTTTCCTAATTTGGAATTCAGATAATTAAATGATAATAACAATGATGATAATAATAATAATAATAATACCACTTATACTTACAAAGTTGAAGCAGATGGAAATAGAAAATCCAAGCTGCTGTTCAGCATATAATCACTATGCAAATATTCCAACAGCTTGTATGATTTTTCAAACTATTATCTCAAGAGCAACAAACCATTATATTGAAAAGTTGAGAAAGACAGCACGGTGAAAAGATGTTATGCATACAGAGTTTGGGGCCATTTATAGTCAATTCAACAATGATTAAAGTAAATCCACTATTTTTAAAGGATTCAAGTAAGAAAAGAGAGGCTGGCAGATGATGTTTGGCAACATTACCTAAAGAGCTTTGTGCTCTTACACGGGTGCGTGCATGAGTGTGCTCGTGCGTGTGTTGGCATACAGTGTGCTTTCTGGCCTCATCCTCATCATTTAAACGTGTTGAATCCCACTTAATTTAAAATACCCTCAGCCCCATATTTCTACCTGCTGATTCCCTTTTTTCTGTATTCTCCATTACAGCCACATTTCCTGGCCAAAAAAGGTTGAAAAGGAACTTTGAACTTCTCAGCTATCTTATTCTTTAGTACCTATAGTAATTCATCCATTAATTCCTTTAAAAATGTTAATGGAACCCACATAATTTACTATGGGCTGAAGATTTGATGGTGAATAAAGTCAAATATGCTGCCTGATCCCATGGAACCACATCTAACAGGGACGTGGATATCAAATGCACATTACAAGGAAAAGTATAAATGTTTTCAACTCTAACAGCAGTATTTGACCTGTCTGGGATTTAAGGGATGTCATCAATGAGAAAGAATACTGAATATAAAAGGAATATATATGAACTTAGTGAGTGACAGAAGGTTTATTTGAAGAAGAAACTAATTACAAAAGTAAGCACGGAATGTGCATAGTACAAAGATGGAGTGGTTTGTGTTGAGAGGCGTGGACGGACAGGGGTCTATAGTGAGTGGTACATTGGAACCAGGCCATGCAGGCTTCACAGGCCGGGTAAGGCATGCATTTTTCTCTTACTCCCTAAAGCAATTAAGAGGCTTTGTTTGTGTCTTTTAAGGACCCTGGGAGCATGATTTTATTTAAATTGTGAAGGAATAACTTGGTCCACACCGTGAAGACAGATTGTTTGGTGGGCTGGGGATAATCTGTACCATTGTCTACAATAGCTCTTGCCTAGGACATCAGCTAACTTCTCTTTATGAAATACAAAGGAAACATTTCAGTCTCAATGTTACTGGAACAGTGTTTGTCTTCCTCTTGATTCTTTCCTTGGGCTGCTTCCATTGTTATTCAACTCCTTCTCTCAAAGATTTAACTTATCTTGTGGCTTCATCTTCCCTTGATGTGCTGATAACTGTGAAAAATACATCCCCAGAAGAAATGCCCTTCCCAAGCACTTCAAACACATTATGTTCCAAATTGAACCGCAAACTTCCATCTCAATGTCAATGCTGTTTCTGACTTTCCTATCTTTGAATGACTTCATTGTTCACATAAAGCAGAATTATTGTTGAAACCACTCATCCCATACCTAATCAATAACCTTCAGCATCCATTCCACTCCTTAATTCTCTCTCAAAGCCTTCCACTTCCCCCAGCTTCACTGTATGTAACTTTTGGCCTACCATCACCTTTTCAGTTAACATAACTGGATAGCATTCTGTTCTTTACTGTGATCCCTCTGGAAACTGTTCTGCAAATAGTAGTTATAGGACTCCATGGGGGACAAAGAGAATCACGAGCTGTCCCCTGTTTAAGACCTAAACAACTTCCTCTGCCGCAGAACCGCAACTTCCTAATTCATCGGAAGGGCCCTTCCTCATCTCTGCACTCACATCTCTTGCCATTCATAACCTGCACTTTAGTCATACAGAAATGAATGACTGTATGTTCCCCTAAAACATGGTTTTCTTTCAAATCTTTGGCCTTGAAATAAACTATTCTTGTTGTTTATCACACTCGTTCAAAAATTCCGTCTATGACAGCTAAACTCAATTTCCAGGTATATACTGCCCCCAGGAGTGTTTTCCTAATTCTTAAAATATTGGCTTTCTCCCTTATGACATTTGTGTACTTGGTTATATTTATCCTCCGGAAGTCACAAGCCACACGGCTTTAAAGGTTATGTCTGTATTATCCAGTGTTTTATTAGCTGTTTTCATAAGTATATAACTCATATAGCCATACAACAAAGGATTATTCAATTAATAAATAATTGGTGTTCTTATCAATTTCTGGTTAAAATAAACATTATATATAGAAAATTTTAAAAATATTATAACCACTTCTAAGTACTGAGCCAAGCAAATAATAAATATTCAGAAAAATGCTTACTAAATCAAATACTTGTTTGCAAATTTAAAAACTGTAAAATATTGTTAATTGTACTTACCAAAGAAGTTATATAACATATTATATAATATTTACAATTCATAACATCCTACAAACAGAATTCCTCTGGAGTTATCATAACTTCTTAATATAATGACAAAACAGTTTCAATTAATTAAACTAAGAAAAACTAATGGTTTCTAGATGTAAAAACTTTGACAGACAATATAAGGATTTAAAAAATGCCTGAAAAAAACCATCAACTTCAAACCATAGTTAGCTGAAAAATAAATTTATACTTATATAGTATACAGTTAATCTATTTAAAGTAAGATTATTCAGAAATCTCTGAAATATATTAATATATTATGCAAATCTTATTTAACCAGAATCAAGTATAAGTAGCATCATTACAAAGCTTTCATTCTAGTGCTTTTTGTACTAAGTTTACGGGCAAGTAAATATTTATGTAAAATATGAGCATGACCGTACTTCCATCTTTACCTATTAAATAGCTCTTGACTCTGCCCTCAACCCCACCCTCACTTCCCCTTTATTTCCACTTCCTTTCACTACATTATTTCACATATCCTTTTCTCTTCTTAAATTTAGTTCAAGAATTATCTTTCCCAGAAACTATCCTTAATTATTTAAGAGTCACCATTCAAATTAAACTTCCGCTCTCTTCTCCTGTGCCTCTGTGATATAACATTATAGTCATTTCTACATAGCTGAAACATATTTCCATTGTGTTATACTGAATTTATTTTTGTGCACCTCTCTAATTAGCACATTATTGTTACGAGTTCTGGTTCATGTCTTATTATTATCTGAATTCAGTGTGTTCCCCACAGAAGGGTTTGATAAATGTTGAAAGATAGCAGGAAGGATAAAATGGTTTTGATTTTTTAATATAAGTGACCCATAATTAAGCTGTCGTAGAATTAATGCATTGATGGGATGCACAGGCAAAAATGAATTTTTTTCAGCACCCTTAGTACAATCAGGATGAATTTTATTATTCCTTTATTATTTCTGGGTTCTTTGTTACTTCTGATTTTGGATATGCTTGAGACACCCTCCCTAGTTAACTGAACCTGAACTGCAGAGGTTTGGAATGATCACTAGCTCCATCATCTAAGCACATCCTTGAGATACGGTCACTGTCCTGCTTCACACATTCTACATCATTTTGTTCTAATGGCCCCAGTGCTATTTGGGGAGGTAAATGCTAAAAATTATAACATAATTGGCCTCTAGACAATGGAGTAAAGAAGTATTTACTATAATATAAAGTTGGTTTTACCATTTACCTTAAAATTAAACCGCTGAAAATAACAGAGCCACTAAATACACGTAGAGATTTAAAACTAATGGAAAACTGCCTACCATGGGTAAGTTGAAGAAGTAAACAATATGAACTAGAAACTTATAAAAATTTAACTTACTTTAATTGTGTTTCTGAAGCCTGAAATATTTATTTAGTCAAAAGACTGTCAAAATATCCAGATCAGAAAAATTTTACACTCACGTTAGTTAAGTAGCTAAATAAAAAAGAAATATTTTTCTTCACTTGCATTTGTTCAGGTTTATTATGTGCTAGATAAAGTTTTAAGGATTATACAGAGTTACATACAAATCTATAGCATCAAAAATCCTTATTATGTAAATAAAGCCGCCTAAAAACAGACTTGAGCACTTTGCCTGCAATTACACAGATGGTAAGTGGCCAAGCTGAGACAGACCCAAGCCCTCTAACTCCTGAGCTCCGAGGTTTTCATGGCTAGACTCTTCCACTTAGACTCTTTTACATACAGCACAGTATGAAAATGAATGGCTAATAAAATTATGCTAAGGTGGCAAACCTAGTTTAAAGGTCTGTTGCACTAACATACTTTCTTTACTAAAGCGATAATTGAATTTCTATTATCTCAGGTTTTCATCTAGGAAAATTAACTTCACAATCTATGGAGTAAAGTGAGTCTACAAGGGCCTATTTTTAAAGCTGTGCTTTTGTAAATATACATAAGTAATATTTATAAGCAACCAAGCAGTGGATTTATACAAGGTCAAGGAAAAGAAAACTCTAGGGCCTAACAACGCTCATTGAAAAAACTAGAGGAGAAGGTGTACACTTTGGGAATGCGTGAATGAAAAGAACAGACTACAGACATAAAGAGCCACTCCGTCTGCAAAATACCATAGCACCTCTACAGCAGGAGAGGATTAGCACTGTTTGTTGATAGCGCTATATCCTGAAAGCAATGGAGGAGGCCATAAATAAGTAGCCACGCCATGAGTTATACTCCTTCTGCTTAAATGTTCTGCTGAGAGAGCTGGTACATATGCTTTTGAACTCTGTGGAAGGACTGAGGAAAAATTAGAACATGTCAAGTTATCGTGTTGTAACAGGAAAAGTAATACCAAAAAGTTATAGTAGATATAATATATAATGATGAAGAATTGATTTAAAAGGTAATCAGAACACACACATACATACATAGAAACACTTTCAAAAAGGCTGATAATGAAGTTTTTGAATTACACATCAATAGATGGCATATAAATATAACTAAATTTGTTACCAGCTAGTAATTCTGTATTTGACAATGCACTGCATTAATTAAAATCAGAATTTTAAAATTTAGCTATATATTTTTGCAGGAATACTAAAGAAAGTAAATGAAACCTTGAAATTAAATGGCTGTGGATGGCCAATCTATGCAGCTGAAAACCCCTACCCGTGCGTTACAATGCAAAGATGATGATGACATCCCCCTCATGCTTTTGAATGGACCACTGAACCAATGCAGTAGCCCTGAGCCTGGGTGATGCTGGGTCACATTCTAGTCTGTGGATACAATCTTGAGTGCAAACTCACATTCTTCTGCAACCTTGCAGTGTTTCCTATTTATACTAGCTTCTAAATGTAGTCACTGTATTTCTTTCTGTTCCCACTATCTTAATTAAGTCCTTTATCACCGAGATCCTAAACTACAAGCTCCTCTCTATCCAGTTACTAAATTGTTTCCAAGTGTGATTATTCTAAAAATCCCTTAAAATGTATGTGTGGTGGGGGGGAGGGGTGGTAATGAGTGGAGATCAAGAGACACAAATTTCCCCTTATAAAGGAAGTCACGGGGCTGTAAAGTACAGCATGATGACTGTAGTCAATAACACTGTATTGCATATTTCAAAGTTGCTGATGTTACCATAGATAGTTAACTAATTATTAATAAGAAAGGGAGCATTGTCTAATTCCCTCTTCTCTCTTTCTTATTAATAACTTGTAACTACTTATGATAACAGTAAGAGACTAGATCGTAAAAGTTCTCATCACAAAAATACAAATGAGTAACTTTGTATGGTGACAGATAGTAACTAGGTTTAATGTGGCAATATTGTCACAAAGTATACAAGCATTGAATCATTATATTGTACACCTGACACCAATATAATATTCTATGTGATGCTTCAATTAAAAATAAATAAATAAAAACAGATAAAAATTCTTTAACATTTGTACATTGCCCTCAGTACAAATCCTAACTCCAGAGGTGTGTCAACATTCTCAAATAATATAAATTTTAAAAACTATGTTTCTGTAGTTTCGGATCCACAAATAGCAAATTTATCTTGAGTTCATAAGATAGATTGGTCTCCAGTTGTCCATGAAAGTGAGTCCATATGTTGGTGTGTAGATAATTTGTAGGAATGAAGTGAAAAGAAAAAGACAGAAACAATTGCTACACAAAATGCCTGAAATGGATGCTGTCCCCTTCCTGTACGCCCTTCGTCTTTCGTTCTGCAGACCATAATTTACAGATTCCTGTTTTGGTTTGTCTGCTTGTTTTAAGAGTAGGAAAGTCCTAACGCATTTTGAAATGAAAAAGTACCTTTAGCCTGTGCTGATCTTCTCTAGACAGACTGTCCCTTCCATTTATAAGGGAACCAGCCACACGCCCTCAGATGGTTCCCTCTTTCAATAACAGATGATAATAGACATTGATGACTCTAAAAAGACTTTAAAAAGCACTAGTTCAAGCCTCTTTTTAAATATGAAAAAATACTGAGCAATTAAACAATTTTGAAATTCTAACAGTCAGTAATGAATTTGGGGAAATGTAATCACTAGCTATTTATCCATATAGTTAATGTCTTCAAAAGTATCAGTAATTTAGATGAAACTGTCAATTCAATATATTCTAGATGCAGTAGGGGCTAAATTAAATGTCTGCTTGAATTACATTCAATTATATTGATGTTTCACTAATCTGTGCTGCAATGAACACAACAAAATCTTTCCCAAACTTGAACTTTTTTCCCATGTTGTTAAAAGACTCCAGTTTAATTATCTTTAATTTAAAGTTAGAGCTTAGAACTGCTACTCATGACTGCACATTGATTTCACTTGCACTAAAGAAATCTGATTACCTTGAGTCATTTTTATGTATCTGTAAATCATGAATGGTGCTTTTTTTGACACTTGGAACTAATTACTTTCATGAATGCAAATGTCAACAATATAAAAAGAAAGCTTTGAAATGGAATAAATGGTACCAGAAAATATTTCAAAGTCACTTGCATAATCCATTGTTTCTCCCGGTACCTACTGCCGTTTGAAATTGTGTGCTGATGGAAATGACAACATAGTGTTGGCATGATGTGCTAGATAATATAATTTTATTTTTGCTTCATTTTATTTCAGAGAAGTATATTTGAACAGACACATAAATACAAATGTAACTCTGTGATAATATATAACTTATTTATCTTTTTGTTTTGCCATTCTACCATAGTATTTAAGTGATTGTGCTTTTTATTTCCTTTGGCAAGAAGAAAATGATAGCAATACCCTTAGAATTGTTGCTGAGTGAGAGACACAATAAAAGTTGACAATCTATAATTACAGTGCCCATCCCAAAGTGTGGTTGCGTTCAATCAGGTATTACATAAAAAGGACTTGACACAATGCTGGATACAGAGTGCGTACTCAGTCAGGTGGTAATTATTATTATTTTTCTTTACCAACAGAAGGCAAGCTTCACTGATGTGAATCAATAGAACACTTTATGAAAGAGAAGCTGAACTTGCCTCCTTTGTCTCATTACATTCTTCTCCCCGCCCAAAAAGAGATAAATGAAAAAAAGAAAAAAATATCTGTCAATTACGGAGAATATAAGAAATTAACATTTTTTGATATTAAATGGATAAAATGACCTCCTAATGGCCTACTTTATTTGTTAGAAAGTTCTTGAGAATAATTGGCTGGGGCTGATAACAGTCCCTACTGATATGCTTGTCATTAAACAAGACACAGATCAATTCTTACACATTCAGCCAGTTACTACGTGAGCTAGAAGACAGAATCTTCACTCTGGAATTTGAAAGCTAGTTGACCAATAAAATAATGCGCATGAAGTGATAGTTAATGTGAAGATAAACTATGACATTGAGAGTTCTAACTGTATCATCAGTCTGTCGTTTTGACTATCAGTCTCATTCCCACACAAAAGCAGAGGGGTAGGGCCAGCTCCCACTTGGTGCCAGTTCAGCCTTGGCTGGAAAAAGAGATTCTGTGCCAAGAAATAGGTGGAGGAAAAAGTAGCAGACTTGGTGGAGCCAAACTTTGATTTGGCACCTTGCCTCCCCTTCCAGAATTTAAAGGCATGGCAACTGTCCTATGGGCAGACTCCTTAATGTCGTTTGAACCCTGAGGCAGAGTGAGGCATTAGTAAGACATGCCATCTCCTCTGTAATGCAAACATCTCACTTACCTAAAGCTTTCATGCTTCTTCTACTTACAATTTCCTCAAAGTATCATTGGCAACAAGACCAGGGGTTAGAAATTTTGCCTGCATTTTTGCAGTTGTGTGAACTTCAGTCTGCAGTTATGATGAGCAAACAATTTGAGGTTGTAGCCCATGAAGGCAAATAATTTCTAATAGAAAAAGCTAGAAATTAGTGCAGTGAGTATTAAATGTCTTTTGAATTATAGTTGTTATTAGGTAAATAATACGGGATTGGAAGGTAGGAATATTTTAACGCAATTAATTATCCCATTATACTTATGAAATGATAATCACATAAGCATTGAAATAATAATTTCATGTATTATCCAAATGTGTGTATAGGTATAGATACATGTTTAGATACAGATATCATTCAGATATTGTTTTGACTTATACATAGATGATAAGCACATAGATATTATTTGGGGTAGAGAGATTTAAAAAATAGCTTTGTGTGGGACATTATCTTTGAAATAGGTGCATAGATAATTTACTTGTGAAATCAGCATGGTCTGTGATTACCATCTAGTGGCCATGTCCTAGAACTGCAAAAATTTGGGGCTAATGAAGAGCTTAAGGGGGCTTATTTAGCAGCATCAACCCATTTTATTGATGCATATGTCACATATGTTAACTATTATATAATATAATCAACTACAAACACATATCTTATCAAATTTTTTGCGTAAAAACTGGTGGTTTTGCGTGGAAGTGACTTGAATAGGCCAATTGGGAAAGACATTAGTTTTTATGAATAGCAAAATCAAAATTGGCTGAGAAGAAAACAGTGCGTTCAAGTTGAATTAAATTACAACTGATAGGCTTCCAACACTTAGCTATTGTCAATTGTGCTGCTATGAACATTAGGGTGCATAGATTCTTTTGGATTGGTGTGTCAGGGTTCCTAGGATGTAATCCTAGCAGTGGAATTGCTGGGTCAAAAGGTAGATCCATATTTAGATTTCATAGAAATTTCCATACTGCTTTCCATAGTGGTTGTACCAGTGTGCAATCCCACCAACAGTGCACTAGGGTCCCCTTTTCTCCACAATCTCTCCAACACTTGTTGTTTGTTGCTTTGTTTATGATGGCCATTTCCGCCCCCGCTAGTGTTGTCCATGTGACCTTTATACTTGTTGCTCCAAACTCTTCCCCTTTACCCCTGAAATTCCCTCCCCTCTCCCCTCTGGTTGGAACCTGAAAGCATTATGCTAAGCAAAATAAGCCAGGCAGTGAAAGACAAATACCATATGATCTCACCTTTAACAGGAACCTAATCAACAAAACAAACAAACAAGCATAATATAACCAAAGACACTGAAATTGAGAACAGGCTGACCGTCACCAGAGGGGAGAGGGGAGGGATTTTCAGGGGAAAAGGGGAAGGGTTTAGAGCAACAAGTATAAAAGCCACATGGACAAAAACTAGGGGTGGGTAGAAATGGGAGGGAGCTGGGGACAGCTGGGGCAGTGGGCTGGGATGGGAGTAGAAGACAGAAAACTGTACAAGAACAACAATTAAAATAAAATTTAAAAAAATAATTACAACTGATAGGGCATGCAGACAGAAAACAAGTGCTGCATGGAGTTTGGCAAGACAGTTTTCCAATGCTAAAATTCACAAGTTTGATTAGATGGGAAATCCGTTAAGTTGGTGTTACGATTTGAAGGTCAGATTAAATATTGTTACTTTGTGATAAGGAATAAGGGCAATGCATTTTTACATGATAGAAGAATTCAAAAATGTGGATAGTCAGTATGTTGTCATGGGGTAAAAATACGTAGAGGACTGTTTGCAATAATTTGTGATATATGAGTACTTGCATCTAAGTGATCATTGGGAAAATGACCAAAAAAAAAGAGAGGGGAGGAATCTAAGCTTTGTCAAGAAAGAGGTATAAGCACTTAATAAATTTGGTGGAAAAGATAAACCAAAGGCCTCTCTAAGGTTTGAGCATGAAGAACTAAGAAAATAGTGATGTTTTTTAAAGTACTAGGGAAATTAAAAATAATTATTACAGATACTTGTAACAGGATATCAATCTCATAAGATTTGGACAGAATTCTAAAGTGTTATTCTGCTTTCTGTCATGTAATCGTCTCAACCATTCCTCCATTTTGAAGGTCACATAGGCAGGAAGGAGTCAGGTCCAGATAAATTGCATCGTTGTCCCAAGACCTTACAGCCAACATGTGGCATCATTGGCATTCGACTCCGTACCCATGTGATTCTGAAACTATACACTGTTCTCTTCCCTATGAACCTTTTTCAGGTGTTCAGTACCTTGACAGAGATTTTTTTTTTTTTAAACTAAGTTAATGTGAAGGTTCTGCAGTATATCTATCTCTCTATTAAAAATTATATAAAAGTCTACATAATTAGAGTGCAGAAATTGTGAAGTTCACTCCATTATCTTCTATATCAATAGGATATATTTGTCCTGAAATAGAAACCTAAAAAGAGCAAAATAAAAAATATAGAAAATCTATATGTATATGTAATAATCCTTTTTTAAAAATTAAACCGCTGTAATAACTGAAGTATGGTTTGTTAAAATGTTCAGTGCGTGGTGAAGATGTGACCCCTGCTCCGCAATTAAACAGGCAGTGGTGCTGCACTGAACCAGCCCGCCTGGTGCCCCAGGGAGAGGAGGATGGTGGGTGAGAGCAGCGACTGCACACTGGGCTCCCCCAGTCCACATGCATGCCTGTTCCTGGTTCTTCCTGTTTGCTGGTTGGTAACCATGGTTTTTATTTTATCAGCTATTTTGGAGTTAAGATAGGTAAACTTCAAAAATGTCTTGATAGTCTCAGCTAGTCTATAATTATTAATAGTTAGACTGATATATGAATTAATAATTACTAAGGGCATAATTATTATTATTATCCCCTGATTTTAAAAAGTGTCCTAGTTGGGACAATAAATTACATTGTTGGCCCTGGCCAGTGAGACACGGTTGGTAGGAGCATTGTCACTTATACCGAAAGGTTGTGTGTTTGATTCCCAGTCAGGGTGCATGCCTAGGTTGAGGGTTCGATCCCCAGTCAGGGCACATGCAGGAGGCAACTGATCATTATTTTTCCTCTTACATCAGTCTCTCTCTCTCCCTCTCTCTCTCTCTTGCCCTCTCCCTTTCTCTCTCTCTCCTCCACCCCTCTCTCTAAAAGCAAGGAAAAAATGTCATCTGGTGAAAAAAATAAATTACAATGTCACCATAGACCAGAAGGGCTTAGACAGAGACATGGTGGTCTGGTAAAACTTGTGTATTCTTTTGAGAATAATGCTCTAAAATGTGTAGAATAAAATACATAAAATTACAAAGGGAAGCAAACATCAAAATAGATTTATCACAATATTTTAAAATCAAATTTGTGATATAGTAATTATTGTGCTCCTTTACTGACTCACTAAATACCAATGTCTGGTGATGAACTTAGCAACTTCTATAATTTAAAGAACAGATGATCAAAGAATATTTCAACATAGCTGCATCAATTGCAATGTGAAATAAAAATATTTGCAATTTCTATTGATCAAGAAATTGCAAATCCTGCGAATTCTGTTGTACATGGCCTATATTTATTCTTGAAGGAAATGCTGATTTTCAGTTCTTTAAAAATTAAGATCTATTTTCTTCTAACCCCTAAATCACACACCCACCTATTTAAGAACCACTAGCTACAGTGTACTGCTGACACATGTCTTCTCCGGAACTAGAACTGATCTCCTTAAGCTCACAAATTAGTTTTCCTTCTTGTATCATTAGTAACAAATGTAAAGCATAACACATTATACATGCTTAATAAATGGATATGTGCAGGCACAAATAATAAAGTCAATGAAAAAATTGAGGATGTGAAAAGTTAATCAGAAAAATTGCATAATAGCAACACAGTATAGAAAAATTTCCAGATGCAGGCTTTACCTAGTCACATGATGTATAATAATATCAAAACAAAGATGGGTTTTACATAAGCTGATATTTGAACTAGAGCCCAGTGTTTAGGGATAGTTATGATCTTTCGATGTCCTGCATGACTTAAAAGATGGCAAGGGCTTACTCAACTCTGAAAGTGGCATTTTGCTAATCCAGAGTTGTGAGATTGAGGATATTGAAGCTAGGTCAAAGGACCGTTCTGACAAAGGGATGACTCTCATTTTTTGTTTCTTATCTCTTTCAACTTCCAGTCCTACCCCAAACTCAGAAGTACGCTCTGAAGGGTTTAGGCAATGTTATCAGAGAAGTCACTCTGCCTCTTTGATGTTTGTTCTTTACAGGGAGTCTGTGTTCTAGAGATTTCTTCACATCTTCTCCATAGGAGGTCTCAACAGCTCTACATCTTGCTGCCTTTTCACCTCTACCAGGCCTACCATCAATGAATTAAAATTATAAGATATGTGAAAATGCATTTGTTTCCCACCTACAAATATAGGGCTATTGCTGGTATTATATAAAGAGAAAAATCTGAACTGAATTTCTAACAAGAAAACATTTAAGCATCCTTTAATGTCGCAGCTGCATGCCAGAGCAAGCCCTTGTAAATGCTCTAGCCCACCACAAGTTCAGCCTCATGCTCTCAGCTTGTCAACAATGATGATCGGAGACAGCAGTGTCCAAGTAATGTGGGTGCTGGGAGAGAGCAGGAGATCACGGACCATGATGGAAGGAGGACCTGGTGAGGAAAAGAGAAGACGAGATGCTCCCTAGATGCTCAAGGTGTTTACCTATAGAACATATTCCTTTATAATGAATGTCCTCAGCAGCCCTTGAGTAGATAAAATATTTTCTTTATAACTGTATTAATAATTTGAATTTACACTGTTAATGCCAGGAAAACAAGCTAGTGATTTGTGATGGAAAGAAGATAAAACAGAGTGATATGATTGGTAGTGATCAAGGGAAGCAACTGTAGATAAAATTGAACATTTGAAATGAGACTTGAATGATGAGAAAAAGCCAGCCTTTTAAATGGTTGGAAAAGGAGCATTTCAGGAAAAGGGATAGAGGATGTACAGATTCCAGGGCTGGGAGAAGTGTTGTATGTTTGTGGAACAGAATGTATGTCAGAGCAAATGAAACATGTTTTTTAAGTGGGAGAGTCTTAGTGGTGTGAAAAGCTGACTCATATAGGGTCTCCTAAGCTTTGGTAAGCCCATTAGATTTTATGTTAAGTGTAATGAATTAATTCACTAAGTGTCTTAAATAAATAGTGCATGATTTGAGTTCTGTTTTGAAAAGCTTACTTTGGATCTTTGTGGAGAATGGATATTAGGAGGATGAGAGGGAGCACCGGGGAGCCAGGTGGGGTTGACTTTGTCACTGGCAGGAGAGACAGTGAAGGGGCCAGGGGCATGGGAGCGCCTTTCTCTGAGACGACAAGGGGAAATTGATTCCAACAAGTGGAGGAGGCTTCCAGAGTTCTCTTTGGGAACGGGCAGCCTTTTCTGATGAGGTTAAGCATTTGCTTCCATTTCCTAAATAAACCTTTGGCCAGAGCCAATACAAAACCTCTTTCCAAGAAGATGCCTTATGTAGTTGTTAAAACCAGGTTCTGAAGTCATACTACTGGCATGTCAACTCAGGCTCTGGCTGTGAGTAGCTGTGGAACCTTGAACACCTACTTGAATTCTCTGTGCCTCAGTGTCCTCAGACCAAAGAGAGGATACTGATTATATTCTCTGTAATAGAGTTTTTAAAGATTAAATAATAATGCAAAGGCCTTGTCATAGGGCTGGACACATAGTAAGCGAATGGTACACATTAATTTTCCTATGGCTATTCCTAAATGGCAATGGCTTTAAAATTCCATTGTCTTTTAGAATACATATTCATTATACATAATTAATAAACTTCCCCCTGCATGCCATGGTTGTGAAGAGCTTTCCCCAGTTACTAAAGGGGACAATCACTGCTTAAGTGAATAAAAGAAAACAGAGTGAGGAACCAAGTATTAGGGGGAGGCTATAATTAGACAGTTGAATTACAACAGTTTGGTCCTTTATGGGATCCCCGTGAATGCCATTTGGAGGCCATGCAGTGAAGTCAAGATCACTAAAAGGAGGACCCCTGACCTGCACAGGTTGGAAGCCAGTTGTCATTGAAGACTCTGATCTTAAAATGATACTGTTTTTTTTTTTTTTTGCTCAGTAAATGTAAGATTATTTAAAAAAAAAATTCTTTTGTACTATTTTCTTCCTGTTTTTATTTCTTTCATAAATCAACTATTGCTCTAAATGTGAAATCAAAATTATTAACAGAACTAAAATTTGTAAAATACAAAAAATGATTTATAACCAATGTATTACTAAACATATTGAGTTCCTAAAGTATACCTACAAGAAACAAAATCCTATCATTATGAACCTGAAAACATGATAGAAGCATCACTAAACGAGGTGTATCTGAACTTCAACAGACCCAGTCCTGCTGAACAGGCTTTCTCACATTTGCACGATTTGGTATTTCTCTCAAAAACATAGTAAGAATTTTGATGCTATACTGTCTATGTTCCGCAAAGCTGGGAGTTTTGTGAATTATTTCACCCATGAAACCACAAAACACAATCATATATTTAAAAACAAATTTTATAGGTGAGAACATAGAGTATTTAGGTAACTGCTTTTATAGAAATATTGGTTTCAGAACAAGAGAATGAAATCGCCTTTTGTGGTTTGGTTGAACTCTATCTGAACGTCACAGTTGTAAGGATGGCTGTTAAACACACAGAGATTGAGAAGGATGATGAAGTCTCTACAATCACATTTAGTGTGAGAAACTAAAGAACGTTACCTTCAAATAATTAGAGGGTTGTTATGTAGAAGAAAGGACTTACTCTTTCAGCTTTGGACGAAAATTATAGGAAGGCACAAAAGGAAAGGTTTTTAAACAAATAATTGCTCAAATCATCAGAATGATTAAACTACAGAAATTCTCAAGTTCTCTCCCTCCTTGGTTGTTCCATCTATTCTAGGGAAATGCTATGTTATAAGGATGTCTAATTACAAAAGAGAATATTTGCTCAAAGTTTCAAAGTGACAATTTTTTTATTCACGTCTCAAAATTCACAAATGAGCTCACAATCTTACATGTTGCACAATTGCATATAAATCCTGATCTAGCAATTTCTTACAAAGCTTAACCATGAGATGTTTTAGCATTCTGGAAACTAACCATTGCAAGCTCAGAATATATAGGTGTTACAGTAGCTCATTGAGAGATTGATCTTATTTAATTTCCTCAAAAGCATCAGTGTGGTATAATTTAAGAAACTCTATTTGAAAAATTATGCATTTTGACTCTTTGTGAGGAAGGAGGATGTGTGATCATTGGTCAAAAAAACGGAGTGATCCTAGAAAACCAAACATTAAAAAAAGGTCTTTATTCATTTTAATGCTACATTTTATTGATTCCTAACAGGTGTGTCACACAAGGAAAAACAAGGATGAACTGGCATCAGCCTTCAATCTTTTAACAAATGACCATAATTGTAACTCAATGAAATAAACATTCCTCACTCTTTTTTATTACAGGAATAATAGCATAGGATCAAAATAAGGAATTATATTAGTAAGACTGATTCATTTACTTACTCATAGGTTTAATAAATAGAGGTTAGAGCTTGTTTAATTTTCATTTCATTCAAATTTATATCTGTCCTTCCACAAACTCATTTTGCTGAGTGGATGTAGTTTCCCTGGTCAAGCTGACTCCTTGGTGCATTAGAATTTTAAATGGTATCAAGTCAAGTAAGTAAATAAAGATAATTAAAGTGAATAGTTTATCATCATCTAAATGCAAACTAGCGCTACACGTAGAAAACCAATGCCATCGTTCCCCATTATTTACTTCAAAGTTATTAATTATGTGAATATACATCATAATAAAGAGCAAGAAATGTTGACAACAGCACTGTAAATTGAAAAGACAAGTATGAGCTTCCACATATGGATAGATACAATAGTGTAAGAAGTATAAGTATTGTTAAAATTCAAAAAATTATTGCTAAAAATAGTGTAGTCACTTTTTAAATAAACCTTATTTTTATAAGTTTTAGATTTACAGAAATATATTGTAAAGAGAGTACGAAGTTCTCATCAACCCAAAATACAGTTTCTCCTATTATTAACATCTTACATTCACAGCAATCATTTATTACAATTAATGAAGCAACACTGATATATTGTTAGTAACTAAAGTCCATACTGTGTTAATATTTTCTTAATTTTTACCTAATACCTTTTTTTGTATTCCAGCATGCATTTTAGAATAATGCATTGATTTAGTCATTATATTTTCTTAGGCTCTTCTACCTGTGACAATTTCTCACACTTCTTTTGTTATTGATAATCTTGACAGTTTGGGGAAATACTGGTTAGGTATTTTGTAAAATGCTCCTCTATTAAGATTTGTCTGCTGTGCCCTGGCAGATGTGGCTCAGTGGATTGAACACTAGATTGCAAAGCAAAGGGTCGCTGGTTTGATTCCCAGTCAGCTCACATGCCTCGGTTTTTGTCCAGGTCCCCAGGATGTGGCACATGAGAGGCAACCACACATTGATGTTTCTCTCCTTCTCTTTCTCTCTCTCTTCCCCTCTCTCTAAAAAAATAAATAAATAAATAAAATCTCTAAGACAAGATTTGTCTGCTGTTATGGATTTTGGGGAGAAAGACCACTGTGGTAAAGTGCCATTTCCATGATATCATATCAGAGATATATAGCACCATTTCTTACCAATATTAATGCTGACCTTAATCATCTGGCTAAGATCTTGCCAGTCAGGTTTCTCCACTGTAAAATTCTTACCTCCAGTCCCAGTCCCACTTCATACTATATTCTTTGAAACAAAGTCACTCTGCCAACACCTAAGGAATATAGAATTATGTTTCACCTACTTGAGGGTGGGTGGGTTATCTACATAAATTATTTGAAACTCTTTTATTTATGTGGAGTATTTGTCTCTTCCCACTTATTTACTTATTCAATCATTTAGTTATATCAGTATGGTCTCATGGATATTTACTTAATAAATTATTATAATCTAGTAGTATCTTTTTTATTTTGTTGTTCAAATTATTTCAGCTTTGGCTATTTAGAAGCTCTTTCAGTTGGTCCTTTTGTCCTTTTGAATTATTTCCATCATCATTTGTATTTGTTGTTGATTTTTGTTTGTTTCTTTCATTGGTTGTTTGGTTTGCTTATCTATTCATTCATTCATTATTTCATTCATAGGCATTGTTCTTTTATGGTAGTGTTAGGTATGCACCAAAATTGACAGGAAGGAACAGAGATGTCCTACTCCAACAATCTCTATCATTTAATTGGTGTATTCAGACCATTAATATTTAAAATAAATATTGACATGTTTACCATGTTTGTAACTATTTTCTGTCAGAGTAGTTTTTGTTTTTTTCTCTTTTCTTTCTACCACCTATAGTTTTAATTATTTTATATAATTCCATTTGCCCCTTAGATACGAATTGTACTTCTTTTTACATTTTTATTGGTTGTCCTACAGTTTGAATTATTAATTCTTTGAATTCATATCCACCGTTAAATGACAGTATACTGATTTGTATGAACTGCCATATCCTTATGAGTCTATTCCCATTTCTTCCCTTTTCCCCTTTTGATATTACTGTTAGTTGTTTCAATTATTTATTTGCTACATTCACCCAATACATTACTTTTATTTTAAACAATTACATTTAAATTAATTAAGGATAAAAAGTAAAATTTGTATCCCCATTTATTCCTATTTTGATGCTCTTCCTTTCTTTATATAAAACAGATTCTGAACAGTATCATTTTCCTTCTCTCTGAACTTCTTTAAACATTTCTTGCCAGAGAGGTCTGCTGGTGATGAATTCCCTCCATTTTTGTTGAAAATGTCATTATTTCTTCTTCTTTATAAAATAATTTAATGGGGTATTGAATTATAAATTGATGGTATTTTCTTTCAATACTTTTAGCATTTCACTCCACTCTGTTCTTGCTTTCATGGTATTACAAAAAGAAAATCCAACTGAGTAAATTTGAAGATGTGATTGGCTTTATTAAGCCACTGATGAATTGGCTGACATCCACTTATCAGTTAGAAGTCGCTGAGGAGTTGTGCAAATGGAAGGTTTTTATTGGGAGAAGGGTGGGGCTAGCTGCTATCAACAGAAAAGAAAGGGTTTCTTTAGACCATCGCATGTTCTCCTGAGAAGAAAGAGAATGATGGGAGTGTTCAGGATGCAGGTTGCCTCTTCTTTCTGTGGGGGATGAGGAGAATCTGTGTGACAGAGCACCTCGCTGGAGTTTGCCGGAAAGTTCCAGATTGTTTAAGATTATTGATTTTGGGAGAGGTTGAAATAGCAGTTAGGTAAGGTATTAAATCTAGGTTTGATTAGCACAACTGACTCCATCCTGGGACTGGGTTTCTCTTTAAGGGTTAGTTATTGGTGATGTGGCTTAGTGAAAGTGATTCCATTTTGGCCTGTTATTTTATTTACTTACTTACTTACTTATTTATTTACTGTGTGTGTATTGATGTGTATTCCCTGTGTGCTAAGTACTATAATGGATATTTTACAAATAAATCTTATCCTCATCTTAAACCTATTTGAGGTAAATTTTATTATTCCCATTTTGTAAATTAAGAAAGACATTGAAATTTGTACTTTTAACCACTAGTTATTTTCTTTCTCTAATTCACTGGAAACTACCTATCTATTGTAGATATTTGGGATGGCAGAAAGATGTAGGTTAAAGAGTTTAGCTAAAGTCAAATGTTTAGATTAGATGGCTATGCCGTCAGAAATAGTATCTCAGATTGCACAAGGATGACCCGGTCATCTGTCTTTAAAGAATAAAGATAAAAGAGTAACCTGGATGGTAAAAGTAAAATAGTTCATTGTATTTTTACCCCTTGGCGTCTATACTTATTATTAATATGAAATATCTCCTTCACTGATACTTTTAAAGACACCAAAGGCCATAAAGGAGAATAAGTTGCATTGTTGTACGGTTGACATCCTTACCTAGAAATGGCAAATACCGCGTAGGACTTAATTTGTTTTGTACTATCACCAAATGCAGAGAAATCTATTTGAACATTTACTAATATGTTACTCGGTCTCATATCTATGGTCGATAAAATAGGGTGTTTTAAACTTCGTTCTAGTTTTAAAAAAAAACTATTTGACTGTAAACTATAATTATAATAATCAAAGTTGTTTCCCGTAAGTAAATCACTTTAAAAGTACAGCGTAGATACCAGGAAAACACAGAGATCTATTGTCTTTCATGTCTACAATTTGTTGAACCAAATAGTCTAAATTAAGAGCTTGGAAAGCGTTCCGCTGGTATATGAAATAATTAGCTGTGAAAGTCATGGTCCCAGACCCTTTTAAGATTTAGGTTTTAAGTGCTTTCTCTTCTACTTGTCAAGTCTTGACATTTTATCATTTGGTATTTAAGAAGCGAAGATTAACCTCCTCCCCGCAAATACCATAGATAAATTATATTTATACCAAATAATCAATACTATTGAAAGCAAGCTGGTTGGCATAGCCAATTCATTGACGCTTCCGCCCAAAAAGATGTTTGCTCACCCACATAAGAACAGGTCTTTATATTCAAATAAAATACTTAGTTTAGTAATTTTTAAAGTTAAATTTTCCAGTGGAAAAAATATTATCACTCCTTCTAGTTCTCAGGCACCTTAAATTCAACATGTTCCAAACTCAACTCACCTCTTCCCCTGCTCTTTCCCCCTACAATACTTAAATTAATAAAGCAAAAAGACTTCATTGAAATTAATATTATATACTTTACTTATTTATTGTATTTTCAATATCACAGTTTTAGAATGTAAGCTATGTAAACTCCTGGAAGGCATGAATCTTCTCTGCCTCAGTCACTGATAAATCCCAAGTACCTAGAACAGTGCCAGGCACATAGTAAATGCTAACTCAATTAATATTGGGTCAATGAATGTGTGCCTCCTTCTACTAGAAGATGAAGTCCCTAAGGGCTGCAGATTTGTCTGGCTGACAATTATATTTCCAGTGTCAGAGCAGACATTCTGTGAATATCTGTGGATGGATCGATCAGCTGGAAGGTGCATTGAATAAAACTATGCTAGTATTAAAATAATTGTAGTGAGGAAAACATGGTACAAATACCCTCTGTTCTCTATCTCTGAGCAATATATCTACTACTAAAGCACATTTTACATACATTTACTTTTTAAATTGTGGTACTCCTGGAAGTAAATGTTTGTTAAACTTGTGATGACTTACAATGACTGCATTACCTTTTGACCCAATTTTCCTGAAGATTGAATTAGCTTAAAACACAAATTTAGCCATGAAGGCAGGCAGGCTGAAAACATTGTTTGAGCCTGTCAAGTATGAAGTTTGCATATTCAATTGTCTTCATAATTTAGAACAGTTTCCTTCAGATCAAGATTTTAAATTATCACTATAAAAGCCATTTTAACTTGGAACAACACTAAAAGTAGAAAAATCTCATCGAAGGTACCGTTGAGGCCTCATCTACGTTTGTGTGCATACAGCTGATGCAATGATGATTGTAGTTATTACAAAAATGATAATAACTGTAGCCAGACTGAACATATGTCTCTACGTACAGTAACATTTTAGGAGTTTGAAGCCAATGACTTAGGCATGCTGTTGTCTAATCATTTTTTAATTATAAACTAATCCTGTATTCTCAGTTGTAATTCTGGGTCCAGGTCTGTTATGCTGTTTATTTTGTGAGTGGATATATAAAAGCACCTGGGAGAGAACTGACACTTGTTTTATTTATTTTTTGACACTATCACGCTTACGATAAAAGATCTCTGCATTTTCTCTCTAATCCTCATTTCATGTTTCTATTTTATATGTTCCCCTTCGGACATAGCACAGGAAGCTCAGATTAGTAAGAAAACACAGTCGCATTTTAAAACAATGTTGCTTCTGAAGAGCACCTGAGGATGCTATGTTTTGTCCCTTGAAGAACTGATTAGGGTGGAATTCTAGAGGCACCATATGATGTCCTTCTGAAGACATTTCAGGGGGTCAGGAAGCCCAGACTTAATACCCGCAGAAAACTGCAAGAATGCATCTCCATCGTGAGGGGGCCAGGTGACTCCTGAAGGTTAATATAATTTTTTTTCCAACATGGTCATTCTTCACTTTTAAATTTTCACAGAAATCTGGTCCACTTCTATACTAAGTTTTCTTTATTGTTTTTTTTTCCTTTAGGAATCACAAAGAGAATACTTTGAAATGGGAATACATCTCAGAAAATTTGTTATTTTTGTAACATGCCGATCTTCCGAATATTTCTACAAGGTATGCTGCTGCGTAGCGATCAAGGGCCTGGGGTCTTTCTGCTGAGTCAGCGTGTTCCATTGCACTGGATACAAGTAAACATTGTAGCAATTCCGAGGGTCAGTAGCTCAACACTTCCTCATCACATGCTTAAAGAGAAACACAGCGTGTCTGCTGGATTATGGCTGCTGCTGAGTTCTTAACCCTATTTAGTATCGGAAAGGTTTTCTGCCAGGTGCTTTTAGTAAATTGTATTTAACTAAAAAAAATTAATAATGTCATCCTTTATTTGCGAGAGAATAATTTGCTACTGATCCTTCTGACTATGTACTAACAGAAACTTCTGTTTACTGACAATAATTTTTGTTATAATGTTGGTGAAATTTATGAAGTAGCAAAATAGAAAAAAGAGAATCAAAGCAATGTTTTTCTTTATTTTTTCAGCCACCCAGACATGTGTTCAATGTAAACAGAGAGGCATCATCAGAAATCCTTCACAAACACCCAAGAAACCATGAGACAAGGGTCATGCGACCTTTGTCTATGCAAATAAATGATGTTTAAATAGTTTCGGAGGTTGGAGCAGAAAGCAAGAGATGTCAGTAGAACCCTCAAATTGTGTATTCCTTGTACTACATGCATACAGTCCTTCCAAATAAAATAATATTCTTATAACATGGGTGTGATGGCAGTCTTTTCTGTGTGCAAATAAGTCCCAAAGAGATGCACGTGTAATGAAAGTAACCATCGCTGCACTTTATCCTGCGGGTGCCTGGTCAATGTAACTGAGCCATCAGGAGCACATGACCTTTAATCCGGGATTCTGAGCATCCAGCCACTCAAATGTTTTTGTCTTTTTTATGTTCAAAATAAAAACCAGAGCACTATGTAGTTAGTGACCAGGGCCGAGTCCGCCTCGGACTGTCTCACCTTCGAAGTCCCGCTTACCAACACTGCCTCGGTGTTTGTCTTTAACTGATTTTCCTGATCTACACAGCCTCCTTGGAGAGATACTGTGTGAGGTTCATTAAAATGATCCATGAAAAATGGTGCAGTGCTCTCGGGAGTTGAGACAGTGACACAGACACAGAGGATAAATGTATAAGCTCAGGGTTTCGGTGATGTCGGTCAGGTTTACACCAGATAAAAGATAGCGCCATCAGTTTCTGAGGCAAGCTGAGTGAGGTCCTGATTAAGCTTGTGACCCAAGCCTGGCCATCAGTTCAGGAGTGGTGACTGCATTGACATCCCAAACACTCGATCCTATGATATATTTATAAATGTTTGAATTTCTTTAACATTGTAAAATCTAGACATTTTATATTGCAACCCAGATTCTGCTGAAACATTTTACGATCTAAAAATAAGAGCTGAACTCTCTCATATGCCCCTCTGCTTGCTTTCGTACATCTGTTTTCAACCCAACTTCAGACACCATGTTTACAAAGTCAACAGGCTGGACTGGAAGTTTCAGTGATCAAAATCACCTCAAGACTTATTTTATTTCCTTGTTTCCATGCCTCTGGTTCTCTTTTGCTTGTTTGTTTGTTTTGTTCATTAGGTCTTTCTTATAGGTGAGATCATATGGTATTTGTCTTTCACAGCCTGGCTTATTTCACTTAGCATTACACTCTCCAGTTCTATCCAGAGGGGAGGGGGGAGGGATAAGGTTGGAAGGGGAAGGGACTAATAAACTAACAGGTATAAATGACCCATGGACATAGACAACAGGGCGGGGGTTGATTGTGGGTGTGTGCAGGGCAGGGGAAGCACCAGGGGAAAATTGGGACAACAATGAAAGAAAGATTTATTTTGTTAATAATGTCACATTTGAGAATTTAAACAGAATGTGAAGAACAAGACACTTCTATTCACTTAAAAAGGGATTTTATAGTCTGACCCTAACTTATGAGTATGTTTTGGGAGTACACAAAAATGCAGAATCTTCTCTGCAGATTTCTCTTGACCCATCGCATGCTCTGTAGTTGGGTTCAAACATAGGAAGAAAAAGGATGTTAGAACGAACATCAACAAAACTAATTTCCACATAACATTTAATATATTACACTCCAGTTTGAGCGCTGTTTAGGACTCCTTAATGCTCACTGGGCAAAGTCTAAGGTCCTGCATGGTAATTTTTTTGGTTTCAACTTATCTCTTTAGTTTATTTCCTAACATTTTCAAAATGACAGTATAGGGTTTGAATAAATGAATAATGAGAGAATCATACAAAGTCTTTACATTTTTACTTTGTTTTTTGTAATTCATAATAATTAAAGATAGATCAGCTTAGTCCAAATTCTAGTTTACCACTGATTAGTTATGTGGTCTTGAGGACTTTATTAATTATGTGACTTTAATATTTCTGAATGCTAGTTCATCATCCAGCTCTTATGAGGATAAAATTGTATAAGAATAAATATGTTAGTTGTGTTCTTTTTTCTATTGGTATCCCCCATTATGTTACTTTTTTAGCAGTGTTCCATTTGCTTAGAACATCTCCCAAATGGCTTCAATATACAAGAAACTTAATCACACCTGATATATAAGAATTCACACCCATCAGTATATCCTATTAATGTCTCAGACATAGAGTTTGGCCTACATAATTTATTATTTGTTTAATGTATATAAGATTTGTCACTGCAATGATGCTGTAACTTTTCAAGGACAATGGAAGTAACTCAAATATATAGATAAAAATAGCAGAGGTGGGGAAACAACTGGTATTATATATCACTTTATGATAAGCCAAGGGCTCTGACATACTTTATTTGATTTACTACTCAAAAAATCCTTGGGAGGTAGGTAAGATAGGTCTTATTTTTATTACCCTAATTTCATATGAGAGTTAACTGGGGGACCTAGAGAAAATGTGTATTTCCTGCATATGGTCTAAACTTTAATTTATTTCTTCTGGCCCTGAATCCAGAGTACTTCTACTACATCATGTTGTCTTCTAAAGAATATGTATAGTGGTAGGTATACAGTTGATTGTGAGAATAAAAGTCCATTGGCTGTTGATTTATAAACCCTAAGATAGGTTCCAAGTGCAATCTTTTCTTTATAGACTCACACAGTGTGTTTTTTCAGTGTCATCAGCATCTGTAGTAAATATCGTGATGAATAAAACTGCTCTAATTGAAGCAAGGGACAAGCATTTTTATTCGCCTGGGGTGTTCAGACTGACAGCCCCTGGGAGGTGTTTTAACATTATTTCAAAGTTAATGATAGTGGTCAGGTAGCCCAGGAGTCCGTCATTTCTTAAGGGGGCACACCCTAGACTTTGACCCATTCGTGTTGTATACCTGAGCCCAGGTGTTTGAGTTTGCTATCTCTGGTAAGCACACCGTCTGTGAGTAATGTTTTACCCTTGGAACTTTTTTCTCATGACTTATTCTCCAGTATATTATTTTTCCATTGGCTCTTGGAACTCAACTTTACATATTAGATATGGCTTATACTTAATGGATTATGTCTCTTCTATTCCTAATATTTTTTCAAGTTAATTATTTGTAGTGACATTGCAGTGAATTAAAAGTGTGCCAGGTGAAAAATAGGAAGAGTGCTCACAGATAAATGGCTGACCTAATGATAGGTCTGAAATATACGCCTCATGGAGTACAATACTTTTTACATTTATTTTACAAGGTCAGAGATAATGGTTCTGTACGACTATAATCACATGGAGGACACATGATATACTCCAAGAGAGAAGCAAATAGATCTGGCACTGGAGACTGCTTATGAGAAAGAAAAGGTTAGAATCCTGATGGGTCGTTTGATGGGTGGTTAAGCTTTCAGAACCAACGTAGTTCTACACAAATAGACTGGGATTAATTTAGGTTTATTCACCCACTTTTCTAGCCAATGAAGATGATGCAAACATACCAAAATTTTTATTATGTTTGCGAAAAAGATCCTCCAGTAAGTTGCGGCACATGCTGTGCTAATGAGTCTGCTATGTTTTCTTTTAATGTGATAATTGTATTACTGTCCCATTCACATGAATTAGTGGTTCTTGTACATTACTAAGCCTCAGAGTTACCTGCAGAAGTATGGACAACATAGATTTCTGCATCTCTCCTCTCTTATTTAGCAGGTATGAGTTGGGACTAGGGAATTGTATTTCTAACAAGTTCCCAGGTGATGCTGAGGCTGCTGGTCTGTGAGTAGCATTGATACAGATAAGAAGAGGCATTAATGTAGCAAATCCTCAGATAGCCTTTATTTTTAAAGCACAATCCCACTTGGCCCACTTTCTCCTACTTGCAATTTCTGATACCCAGGGACAACCATGTCAGTTTTTGACCCTTGTTTAGTTATATGCTTCCATATTTGCAGATAGCATGTGGATATTATTGTTCTCTGAGCTTTTTTTTTTGTCCACTTTTGTTTGATCAATTGTTTTCCTATTATATAAATGTGTATTTAAAAGTATTATTCCACTCTTTTGCTCAACTTCCAGTATAGTTAATAGCACCAATTTTTGTTAAATAAGTATTTAGGTAAAAGTATTGGTATCTAAATCAAATAATGTTCTATATAATTTCTTTTTTATATATTGTTTCCCCTCCAGCCTAATTAATTGCCCTACTTTTTATTTGCTTAAAATTTTATATACAAGGTGAGGAAAAAGTAGGTTTAGAGTCATTTATATGGAAAATAGTATTGTAACAGGGTGCAGCCAAGAGGGGGTCCCCAAAAGGGAGTTGGAATGGGGCCCAGAACTCATGGTGTCCAGGAAATATTAGAGGGACATATAAGATGTCCTCACCCCCTCCCCCACAGGTATGAGTTGGGGGAAGGGACACATGGAGCAGGGACATGCAGAGCTGCTAATCCATGGCATGGTCCTTTAACATATCTATAGCCTTTGGCTGGTAGCTTAGATGTGTTAAATAGCTGTGACCATGCTCTGAACCAGGGGGGATGGAAAGGACTTCCCCAAGGACCTGACTGGGGGAGGAACCCTAAGTTAAAGCACCTGTGTGGGAGCTTGGAGAAGATTGGCTCCAGAAAATGGGACACACCTGCCCAGACTCATGATGGCATCCCAATAACCTTGGAAACATACAGGAATGCTGGCAGGTGTAACCGATTGTAGGAGGAGTCGGAAATA